>VKKT01000887.1:76053-93137 GCA_008038995.1 Haliotis laevigata
ACACACACACACACCACCAAAACAAAAAAAACAACAAAAAACCCCAAAACAACCCCCGAAAAAAACCCAACAACAACAAAACAACAAAACAACAAAAACACAAAAACAAAAACCTCCAACAAAACAATACAAAAAGAAGAAAATAATTAAAAAAAACCAAAAAGGAAGAAAAAAAGTAAAAACACAACAAAATCCAAAACAAACAACGGAAAGAAAACTCAAGGGATAATATACACAGAAAATACCCAATACCAATCAAATGAAAAAAAACACTCCCAAAACAGTAAAATGAAACAAAATACACCACGTAGAAACAATTAGCATCACGTGTTTTGAATATTATTGCCGTACAGATCATTTTTTCCGTTTTTACTTGATAAAACCTGAGCAGAACGTGCATGAGTAGGTGTCCAATTCTTAAGTGCTACATTTTAATGTATATACATTATATCTTCATAACTAGCGGCTTAAAGCAATATTCATTCATAAGTAGCGCTCCTCTATCTCCATTATAAAGTGTAAAGTGCCAGAATAATTTATGAACTCTTCGGGCTCTTCGGCACCCAGATTATCTCTTATCTTAATGGGATTAAACTGATATCCATAACATTACGTGCTTAAACATGACAAGCGATTAGTACTTAATTGCTTCTTACAATTAAAGTGATGGACCATTGGGTTTTAGCATCCTCGACTGGGGCGATATAGCGTCTGACGAGCGTCCAGAATCAGTATAACGAAGCAGCGCGGCCTGACACGGCCCTGCCTGGGGCTCTCTTTGGCTAATGTACTACTTCGTGTAATAGATTCCTTCTCGGCTGTGATTTGAAATGATTTGGCGAGGGCGTGGTGTCATTTCATGCTTCGTATAGTTTCACGCTGTGTTGTATACTTTTGACTTAAGTCAGTGAACCTAAAACAAAGCCTACAACTGAATAAATGGCACGTTGTAAGGATAACAACATATATACTCTTTATACAACGTTACAGAGCTAATCCCTGCTCTTTCATCACTTCACCTGATGAAACGTCGTTCAAGGAATAAATAGAAGTTGTTATCCATAAATCGTGTCACGTATCCAAGTTCGCTCAACTTCTAAAAGCCTTTAAAAAATTTGAATGCCTTCAAATGAGTGAGTAAATTGAGTATTACGCAGCTTTTAGCAATATTCCACCAATATCACGGCGGGGGAAACCAGAAATGGGCTTCATGCATTGTACCCATGACGGGAACCCGGGCCTTCGGCATGACGAGCAAACGATTTAACCACGAGGCTACCCCACCGCCCCTCCTACAAATGACTTTTACTATTTTGACATCAACTTCTTGAGCAATCTGAACGATGACTCTGTCTTACACTGCGGTTGTTGTCAGTCGGGGATCTAGGAGTTTAATACATATTCACACGTTCAATGTCAGGATATCGACTGCGTCATAACGTGCCCGCATGCAGTATTGGCTGAAGCGCCAGTAAAATCATATAGACCATCATGATGAAACATTTGCTGTGTGTTTCAGTTCAGGCTTGGACTCCGCAGTGTTCCAGCTACATGACCACGGTCCAGTGATTGACGTAATGAACATCGCCTCACTAATATGGGGTAAATCGCATGTGATTAACCAAGTCATGAACCTGGCTACCCGATCCCATCTTTTCCTAGTGTCCCACGCCTGATAGTGCTGGTATATTGCTGGAATGCTTACTGCAAGAATATGTTGAACATCGTGTTTAACTTACGGTGTACGGTCAGGGCTTCTGTAGGCGTGTCGTCAAAGTCAAACAAGATTAGCATTGAGTTAGTGGTTTCTCCAGAACCTGTATAACGTGCATGTATATCACAAAGTAATAATTTCGTAAATCCGGCGTCCATACGTTATAATAACATCCTGAACATGTGCCCGTGTGTCCGTCCAGCTGAACCTGACCAGTAGATCTTAGCCAGGAATGGAGTGTTCATGTTGTAAATTAAATTATACTTCCGGGTTAAGACAAGACGTCCATTCAACGTGGCCCGTATATGTCAATCATATGTCGTCGTATGTAGTAAAACCTAGATAGTAGAGGTCCCAGAGGACAGTATCGCGCGTGTTCACGGATTAACAGGGTCCGGCATAGTTCAAACAAAAAAAGAGAAGCTTTTTAAGTGCAGTTAATGAAATACATAAGCTGTCTCAAAACACATGACCTACCTCATAAAGAGTTCATATGAAAACATAATTCATGATTTAATCTAATAGCAGTGAATATTGATTTTAATAGATGTAAATGCCATACATCTATCTTACACTGAATTTTCGTTTTTCCAAAACATCCTGTGAATAGCTCATCAAAAATGTCAATAACAAAACAGTTTAAAACCACAAGTGACACTATTTTATGTAAGCACGATTCGCTAGCTATTTGTTCGACTTCTATTTAACCCCTTTAAGTGGCATGATGAAGCTGGTGTGATGAAGAGGAACACCTTTTATGGATAGACAGCTTCTTTGTTGCAGTAGATGCACGGTGTCAGGATCTACACCAAAACGTCGCATCTCTTGCAATATAGAAGCTGTCTATCCATGGTAAGTGTTCCTCGATTTTGTTATATAATAACCAATGTACATTAAACATAATCTGCATTGTTGTTTTACGTGATTTACAGACATCTTTATCATAACTCCAGTCAACACTGGGTTGCAGGGTGGGGCATACACTGCACTGGACAGTGTACGGGAACAAACAACCGTGAAGCTCATTTAACAGTCACGGACATAATTTTATTCAGTTTGAACTCTTCCGTGACAAATCAATAATACCATTTGCTGTCATTATTTCTTCAAAAGTAAAGTGTTACAAGGTTTTACGAAGCATGAAACGATGCCACGCCCCCTTCAAATGTGAATCACAGCCTGGGGACGATCAGAGAGGAATGGGCGCCTCCGGGAAGCTCACTGCCATGCATCTCGCTTTGCTTCACTACACAGGGTTGGGGCTGGTGTCAGACTTTCATATCGCCCAATTCCTGGATTATGAAACATTGACACGCCTTCCCTGTTACCGCCAGTTGCAGTTACGCACTAATCGCTTGTCAGGTTTAAACACCTAATGGATATCGCCCTAATCCTGCTTAGCGGAAGATTCTTTCCGTTGAAAAAATTGAATGGTGAATCATGATTTAAAGATTTATTTATTTTTTGACAAATGTTTTGGTTTGCTCTTTATTTTATCACATGATTAATGATATTGTATGCTCGAGTAAGCATACATGTATTGTATGTCTGTAATGTATATCTGAGCAAATATAATTTTCTCAGGTTTTCTACAGGAGAATTATATACATGAGGGCTATACAAAATTGTTATTTAAGGGTTTGGACAATGAACATACATTGGTCTCCAGACACATATTTGACAACAATACCGTTTGATATTCTCACTGTTATAATGATAATAATAAGGTTGCTTGTATAGCGCTTAATTCCATACACATGTATGCTCGGAGCGCTTGATTCGGCGTGATACGGGTTAGAATTGGTCTTCAGTAACCCATGCTTGTCGTAAAAGGGTGTTAGAGGGATCGGGTGGTCAGACTCGTTGACTTGGTTGACACATGTCATCGTATCCCAGTTGCGTAGATCGATGCTCATGCCGATGAGCACTGGATTGTCTGGTCCAGATGTTTACAGAACGCCGTCATATAGCTGGAATGTTTCGCTAACAGTCTATGCTCAAGTTGCTAGGCTGGGAAATTTGGTTTATTGTGGGTCACCTTGTCCTGACGGAGTGGGTCGTGGCTCGTGGCTCGTAATATCAACCGCTAGTTTGTCTCGTCCATATAACTGGTTACTGCCAATAACAACTTAGAGAGCTGACGATCCTGCCACCATGCATGAGTGACAGACTGAATATGGGTTTACGCCGCGTTTAGCAATATTCCACCTAGAACACTTGAAAAGAGCTCCAAACATTGTACCCGTGTGGGGAATAGAACCGGTCTTCAACGTGAGCGAATGCTTTAATCACTACCTATGAAGAACTTCACTAGCCATGAAGAAATCACGGACATGTGCGTGTCGTATTCCACTTACGACATTCGCTGAAACAGGCTCTCCGTTTCTACGATGGAGCATATTTATTTAACCTTACAGTGTCCCGTTGGTAGATGTAATAAATGTTATTCAAACACACCCATGCTGGACTACTGCAGTTAATGATCACCTTTATTCATCAATGTCCTAATGTCACAAAGGGGACACATAACTAAACCAAAATGTTTACATTTTCATGAACATCAATGTATTTTTCGTCACCGATATATTCATGATTATGATTTATTACTCTTGTTTCAAGTCAGTCATGGCGATGACGCACGGCTGACCACATCTAGACAAGTATGGCTCAACCACGGAAAAAAACAACGTTCGACTTTCACATACGACTCGTACACAGCTCAAAGGAGAATATACGCAGTTTGTAAAGTATGTAATGTATGTAGCTTTGAAATAGCTAATGCCAGAACGATCATCTCAACTGACAGTCGGACTAGGAGGCCATTTTGTGACGTACCGGATTAACCAATGAGGTGCCTCGGGCATCTCCGTGTCACTTCGTGCTACATCGGGGCCGCCATCATATGTGTCAGTTAGTAGCATAGCTTCTAATTAAGTGATAAACACTGGTCATATTTAGCCAAAGATATCTATGTAGCAACAGTGATGGTGACATTTTTTCTCGATCCCTCAATAATGTTCATCCATAGCATAAAATCGTTTGAGCTCACAGAAGAGCATCCCTAAGGGTGTTTCGTTAAAATCTAGTGTGGTAGTGGGTCTTATTAATCTCTCTTTAGTGCTGTTGTTCTAAACGAAGCAAGTCTTGGAATATAATAGGTTCAGTATAATGGAGTTGTTTGTTTCTGCCAATGTACATATGTTCAGACATTAAGCGTTTGTCAGGCAGAGTACATGTAATCACGTCTCGAGTTTCTTTTGAGACAAAGTTAGTCACTGTGTCTCTGAAATATTGCCGATGTGACTTAAAATCTTAACTCACTCACTCACTTGAGACAAAAGTTGTTTTCAATCACAGCCTGACATGAAAATATATTCTCTTTATATATATTCTCTGTATATTTATTCTCTGTATATATATTCTCTGTATATATATTCATAAACACATGCTCATGGTATTGGCGGGATCGCACCGTGAACTAATGGAATGTTTTTTGTCTCTTCAATATTCTCTGAATCAACCCGTGAAGATCCGGGATATAATTGGTCTTCAGTAACCCATGCTTGTCGTAAGAGGCGACTAACGGGATCGGGTGGTCAGTCTCCATGACGTGGTTGACACATGTCAACTGCGTAGATCGATGCTCATGCTGTTGATCACTGGATTGTCTGGTCCACACTCGATTATTTACAGACCGCCCCTATATAGCTGGAATATTGCTGCGTGCGGCGTAAAACTAAACTCACCCACACACTTACTCACTATTCTGAATCTTTGAGTCACCCGTGACCCAAAGCGAACATGTAGTTTTCTGTGATACTATGGGAATGTTAGCGACCGACAACCCACCTATGCTATTTACCAGCACAAAATAAAGTACGAGGTATGATGTGTATCCGTTTTTGACTACTGGAACTTTCAGAATTGATAAGATTGGTTGAGTGGTTGTTGTCTAAAGTCGCACTCAACTATATTCCAGCTATGTTCTGTAAATAATCGAGTCTTGAACAGACAATCCCGTGACCAACAGCAAAAGCATCCATCTACGCACCTGGGATACGTTGATATGTGTCAACCAAGACAGTGAGCCTGATCACCCGATCCTTTTAGTCGCCTCTTACGACAAGCATGGGTTGCTGAAGTTCAGTTCTAACCCGGATCTTTACGGGTAGAAATGAAAAGAGAATGAGTTTTGTGGAACAACGCTTTGAGAAGTGTTACAGTTATATCAAGGCGCGTCAGCCTATATCTAACACACGTATATTTATCCATATAATCACATATTGTGCCTTTAACCGGATATGATTAGCTTGCCAAACTGAAACTGCTGAGCTGATAGGAAATGATGCTGTATCCAGTAAGACCACTATACATTGATGTGTAGTCCATTTACTTGACATGTTAAGTTTATTAAATGCTTATGTTTCTATATAATAATATAAGATTTAATTCTCGTAGCTTTAGTATTTCTATAACCTGTGGTCTACATGGTGTAACACTTCAGTCGTATCATATTCCTAATGTTCTCAGGTACCGGGAGCTTGCGTACTGATGAAGGCAAAGATGAACCCAAGAGATTGCGGATCCTTAGAGAGGAGAGATATTGCAGAGATCGAACATTGGCACATTCTATCAAGAACTCGCGGAATGCCTCTCCCTCGCGACCGGAAAACAACGGAAGGTGTGATTCCCGGATCCATGTTAAGTCTTTAGCGATGTTATATCCACCCTCGATAAGCACTCGGATAATTTCTTGACGTTTATGTGGCTTTTCAATGTCACAAGCAAGACGTAACAGACTGTCGTCTGCTCGATGACCCGAGTCGTCTGCTTGCTTGGATGTTCGGTCGTTTTGTCGTTTCCGCTGCTTACAATATGGCTTCCCTGACGTTAACGTGTCACTATGGCCATCAGGGTAAGCGTTTGATTGTGTTTTTAGTATAACACCTCGGTGTGTGTTTGACCAAGAGTGTGGCTTGTCAGTCCGGATACATGATCGAGAATAACTCGACGTTTCCTGAACCAAAGGAGCATTCCTCTGTACAAGATACGTCAGGATGACCACGTCTCTTTTTAGCACAGCCATACGGCAATCTTCGAAAGTAGGCTCCGCTCCAAGCTCGCATAGGCATTTAACATGATCAACATGAGTCCTCCAAATAGCTCCCTGTAAAGGCGTTAATCCGGTGCAACTGACGTCATTGACGACATCCAACGTCGTCCCCTGAACGTTTTTGCGACACATTTTTCCGAACGTTTCTACAAGAAACAAGATCATGTCTCTGTTGTCCCGTGTTGTGTCTACAGCATAATGAAGAGGGGTGTGGCCCATCTTATCTCTGAAGGACACTGACGGAGTCTTCTGCAGCAGCAACTGAACAATGTTGATTTTCCCATAATACGCCGCATAGTGTATCGGCGTCTGTCCGTGAGTTAGTGCCACCGTCGGGCTGAAGCCATATTCCAGCAACACCTCAAACATCACTCTATTTCCTGATCTAGCTGCGATGAATAATGCTTGTGACTTATTAAATAGCTGTTTCGCCCCTTTCATGGACGCTAAACATCGCTCCACTGTTTCACAGTCGCCACAAGCTACACCGTGAATCAGTTCATCCCACGAGACGCACATCACTCCACCATGATGGAGCACAGCCTCCTGCTCGTTGTCTGTGGCGCAGTCGAAGGTGACGTGTCCATCCCTTCGAGGCGAGTACTGGACATGTTGATATTGTTTAGGGGTAGCTTGTGGCTCGGTCTTCTGAGATGTTTCCGTGCGACAAGCCTCATCTTCATCACCAGACTCAGCGTCAGCTGTGTGCTGAGGCAGAAGGATCTTGACCATTGTCTGTAGGGCCATCAGATTCGAATCCTGTGTCGTAGTTTGGGATCTGTAATGACAGAAAAATGATAAAACATGAACTATGAAAAGTTTGGTTTTCCATCCAAGATAACATCTGATGAAATTTGTAGGTCAAATCAAAAGTGAGGACAGTTTAAACCATTTTTAACAATAAACCAGACACATCTTGTGGGATTCACAAAGAAAGATCTTCACATACTGCAACAATAAAGATAACGGCGACACGATACATGAACTATTTCAACAAAGTTATAACTGAGGAAGACGTCATTAGTGAAATGGTCAATATCGGCCATGGATGATTGTTTACACCACATGCATCTTTCAGCGAGAGGTTACTGTCTCAATCTACTGAGATGTAAGTGTTTATCCAACTTTATAAGTCCAATATTTATCAACAACTGTTGATCGACAGTTTCCACGAATCTTAGGAACGGATGTAATATATCTTCTGCTGGCTTACTTCTTGGACGAGATTCTCTGTGGCCTGTGTGACTAGTTGACCCACCCGGCCACAGATAAAAAGGTTGCAAGTTCAATGAACATAAACATTTGACGTCCGAATTATATCAGTCTACACATTTCCTAATGAACATGTGTAGGATGATGTCAACCAGCGAGTCTCTTCCGATTCCCTTGGGTAGGCTGTGTTCACAGGCAGCCATTGTTTGTTTGTTATTTGTTTAACTCCACACTTAGCAATATTACAGCTGCATGTATAGGTATCTATATGACAGCTGTATGTCTGGACCAGACAATCCATTGATCAACAGCTTGAGCATGGATTTACGCATACGATGTCAGTACACTGTGGATTGCGGGGTTTGTGAGATAGGACATCCGGGTAGTCCGGCGGTATCAAGCAGTGTACCCTACACCCGCCCTACCATTATATAACAGGTCGATAACACTGTACGTCAACACTGGCAGCTTGACCCACTGTTAAAGACCTGACCCCGTGCCCTCCGAAGAGTTCTTGGTCCGGACTCGGGTAGCCATGATACAAGGCCTGCCGGAGACCATTGTGACCATGTACAGTTTAAAAGCTGACAAAAATGTTTCTACGTTCATAAATCATTCCAGCGACATGGAGGAAAGCGCAATAAGTCTGACCGACTGACTGAGTTTAGTTTTACGCCGCTTTTAGCAATATTCCAGCAATATCACGGCGGGGGACACCAGAAATGGGCTTAACACATTGTGCCCATGTTGGTAATCGAACCCGGGTCTTCGGCGTGACGAGCCAACGCCTTAACCACTAGACTACCCCACCGCCCCCGCAATAAGTACAATTGTAATGAAACTTATAGTGCCGTTAACTAGACTGAGTTTAGTATACTGAATAAAGTATGAATAAATTACGCTAGTCAGTACATAGCTTAGCAATAACGGATTTGTTTATTACAGTGTAGGTCCACGGTTAATTTGACAAGATCGTTTTGGAGGAAAGTCAGTATGTACTAGCCTAAGGCGAAAACAATTCAACAGTATAAGCCACCAGGCTCTCAATCAATTGCAAGCATTTTAGGAGCTCGCATATAGACATGTAGGCATTATAACATTAAGCAAGTGAGTGAGTGAGCGAGTGATTCAGTCAGTCAGTCAGGTGAATTAGTATGGTTTTATGCCGCCATTAGCAATGGGCTTCACACATTAAGCTCTGTGCGAACGAGCGAACGGGATGACATCTTGAGGTCATTTGTTTACAGTTATTCATTGTATGTTTGTAAAATCTCTGCTTTACGCAAGTGTTAAAAATCATAATAATACGCCCTCCTCCACAGAAAAATTAAAAAAAAAATTAAACCCAACAATCAACACTGAAACTCCCCGACCTGAATGAAATGAGTGTTTTAGATCCCCATTGGTACACCAACACAACATATCATTTAAAAACAAATCACATAAAAATTGTGACAATCTACCTGCTTAGGGCTAAATCACCGGGTAGACCCCCGGCTTCTGTCTCCGCTGGGTGCCTGGGCAGAAATGCGACGTTTTGTGTCATGTTTCTCTTTCCGCAGTGGGCACAGGTGAAAGGTCATGACCTTTAATCACGTTATAAACATCTGGCTGACCTTGCAGTGTGATCCATTATGCAATTTATGGGCCCCGTCCCGATGTGTCAGCGCGAAGGACGAAGAAAGTATGAAATGTTGAATGATCGTATTCACAACAGATATACCTACAAATATATAATTACTTTTGTATTTTATTAAAACAAGCCTATATGTAAGTCCAAAAGGTAGGCCAGGGCAGCCTTAGCGCTATACAGCTGTAAGTCTATGTTAAGTTAGGGGAGCAGCGAAGAGATCACTTTGTACAATGTCACGCAGAACAATTCTTAATTTCAGGGAGCGGTGGGGTGGCCTAGTGGTTAAAGCGTTCGCTCGTCACCCCGAAGACCCGGCTACGATTCCCCACAATGCAATGTGTGAAACCCATTTCTGGTTTCCCCCGCAGTGATATTGCTGGAATATTGCGAAAAGCCGTGTATTACTAAATTCTCTCTCACTCACTTACTTAATTTCAGATAAAGTAATCAAGTCTTGCCTAATCTTTCAATCTTTCAATCTTCCAATCTTGGCCTCCTGTTACAAAGTATTCCCAAGGGTCTTGGGCACAGACCAGCATTCACATTACGTAGTACTCCGTAGTTATGATATGGAAAATCTACGTTTTGGTCTATTTGTTGTCCTCAGGGCGGTCCACACAGACATCAACTCACGTGGGGTGCTCAATCTGGGGTCGGAATGCCACGCCCGTGTGCAGGTCTCAGGTCTCACCGACACGAAGGTCAGCTGATGACCGATACATAAATACACCCAAGGCTGTACACTACTTCAGATATGCCGCTAGACTAACTAGTCTCTGAAATGAAAATATTTATCAGAAAAAACCACCCTGTTCATAAAAAAATATAATATATACTTTCTTCATTTTCAGAAACTGTGGAAATCTAGATTTGCCACATATTCTAGACTTGCGTGGGCTTTATTGGATATGTTTGTTTCAGGGTCTGTATGACAGACTAATATGTAGATATAGGTTTATATTTCCCGGGCAAGAGCTATATATACACTTGAACAAAAGTTAAGCACCTTCCTATATTTTTCTAAGTAGTCACTTTTGAGATTGTGAGAAATGTTTATCATTGCAACCAAGATAAATGTTTTCTGTCAGCCAATGTCAACAACAAACTGTAATAACTGGAATGTTTATTGATTCTAACATTAGACACGGTATAAACAGAATATTGCTGTAACAGGCCAGCTGCCGCCCAAACCATGTGGCAAGCCTGTCCCATATCTATTAAGAGTTTATTCAAACAAAGAAAAGTAAATAAAATGTGTAAGATCAAATCACATTTGGAATGACGACAGATGCTACTAATTACTTCCACGTGCTAACTGATGACAGGCAATGGTTGTTTTATGTATTCTAGCCATTATTAATTCAATATAAAAACCTTCGGAAAATTATTGTTCAAAGTGCTCATTACTGAAATGTATACGTGATGGAATTTCCGTTCACCAAAGAACTGTTTTAATCAATCCATGAACATAAAATTGATCTGCTAGTACATTTTAGAATGTTTAATATTTGATTCCAGATCTGAAATTAAATATGTGCCATTATTATAAAGCTTGAGTTTTACATATATAAACTGAAAAAAGGAATATTTAAGAGCATTGTCATCGTTATTATTATTATATGAAACGTTCACATTTCTAAAGACATACAGCTTTTTTTAAACAATACTCATTTCAAACGTTTACGTTTTGTATATATATGTATAATGCCAATTCATGAAGTATATGGTTCATGGCACTAGTATATGGTTCATGGCACTAGTATATGGTTCATGGCACTAGTATATGGCACAAAATACCCTGTTAATTCTGATGTGGATACTGTTGCAATTCTGCTACTGTCCTTCGCATTCACCTGTGATCCTGATTACCAGAAGAACCTGATCAACAAGAGATGATCCTGATCAACACCCGGGAGAACCTGAGCAGCACCCAGAAGGCCCTCGTCAATACCAAGAAGGCCCTGATCAACACCCAGAAGAACCTGAGCAGCACCCAGAAGGTTCTCATCAACACCAAGAAGGCCCTGATCAACACCCAGAAGAACCCGAGCAGCACCCAGAAGGCTCTCATCAACACCAAGAAGACCCTGATCAACACCCAGAAGAACCTGAGCAGCACCCAGAAGGCCCTCGTCAACACCAAGAGGCCCTGATCAACACCCAGAAGAACCCGAGCAGCACCCAGTAGGCTCTTATCAACACCCAGGAAATCCGGATCAACACTCACAAGATCCTTATCAACATCCTGGCCAACACCGAGAAATCTGATCAACACCAAGAAGACACTGACCAACACCAAGAAGACCCCGTCAACACCCAGAAGATCCTCACCAACATCCAGAAGATCCAGATAAACACCCAGAAGATCTTGATAAACATCCAGAAGACCCTGATCAACACCCAGAAACTGTATGGTGTCATCCCGCCCGTCTTCCAATAGCTCTGCAACACATAGCCTGGTTCCCGAGGTCTGCTGCGCTACGCTTCAACACTGACCCAGGCAATGTCTACCGAATGGGGGCCAATGGCGGCCTTCACTACTGGGCGACACGCCATATATTTACAACCGAAAAATCCGAGAACGGCTGGTTAGAAGGTTTTCATAGTATTTTCATCGATACAATGGCAAAGCATACGTCGCCAGAACAACGGGCACCGTTCCTTTAGTGCACGAAAACGTTAATTAAGTATTTTCGAGACTCGAAAGTCGTTACTCGTTACATGGGCGAAATGTAAACAATAACACTTATCCTATTTTCAATAACGACATGTGTGATGATATTTCGTGTCAGCTATTGTCACGAAATCGTACACATACAACGCGCATCTGAACAACCATATTGATTAAATTTAGAGAGCATCTTTATTTTAGCTGATTATGGTTACGTATATTTCGATAATGTGGGCACATGCATATGTTCTCCTGTTGTATGCTGGAAATAGACCGAGCGCCCAGTAATAGTAACCAGAATATATGAGGATTGGAGTACATTTAGTTTTGGAACCTGTCAACCGGTCAACAAATTCACAGCAAATTTTTGAAATTCAAAGCAAACTCACTGGTTGTGTGTTGAGCTAGGTACGCATGCACTGCTGTAAAGTATAATAAAGTAAAGCAACGCAGCATTTATCCCAACTAGTTATTTGCTATCTGGCTAAAAAAATGCTGATGTCAATTTTATATGATTATGGACTTGTAGCAGATGTAATTTGATACCCACAGCAACTCAACATGATCTATCTATGCTATAGCAAATATATACTGTAATAATGGTTTCGTGAAATAGAAATTACAGTACTCAGGACAGGTTCGTAACATTCAACCTGACTTCAACAGTTCACAAATAGTGGAATGTACACATGTCTAAAAAGTTATGTTCTGTGTATTCTTATGGTAATGTACTAGTATGTGTTTTATTGTAATGTATTGACATACTGATCATACTATGTATAGTTATATATTCAGTTTAGTCAAATAATGTGTCAGATTCATTGTATTGGGCTGTCGAAACTATTATTATCCGATAGACCTACCATGTAACAATGGAAGATACGGGACATAATCGGTGATATTTTTATAATAAAGATGCTAGCTGTATTTAATCAATGTGGTCGTTCAGATACATGTTTTATGTGTACGATTTCGTGACAGTAGCGAGCTGACACGAAGTATTAGCGCATATGTTTGTGTTGAAAATGGGTGTGAGAGTCATGGTTTACATTTCGCCCATGTAGCGATTACTTAATTAAAGGAACAATGTCACACCACACGATGCCACACCATTCTCTAGAGATAAATAATGCATTTCTCTCAACAATACTAACTATCAGCCTTAAGAGAGCCTACCATATAATTTATTCCAAAACAAATTACGTATTTAGATTACAATGTTGTATTAAAAAGTTCGAATGAATTAATGCAACGTTACATCAAATCGACACTCGTGCCCTCTACCGGCCGAACATTATTTCAAGTGAACTCCTGAGAGTTATGTCCTTTGGAGCGCTTTTTACGAATATCCTACGCTAAACTGATTGAAACAAGCAAACACCGACAGTTGTCGATGTACGGAGCAGTTGTTTACATTGCATTTATGGTAAGTGTTCTCTGTTTGAAAGCTGTTTTTTCTCGAAGTTTCAATTATCGATTTCAGGCAAGTCGAAAGGAATAATACGTCTTTCATTACATCAATGGGAAGCTAAAGAGAGGGCATATGTCCCAATATATAAAATGTGTGGCATTGTGCTTTTAACGTGGTGCGTTAAAAGTAACGATGACCGTTGTTCTGGTGACGTATACTTTGCCATGGTATCGATGAAAATGCTATAAACACCTTCTAACCACCCGTTCTCGGAGTTTTCTATAGTAAATATATGGCGTGTCGCCCAGCCGTGAAGGCCGCCATTCGGTAGTCATTGTCGTGGTCGGAAAGCGTAGCGCAGCAGACCCCGGGAACCAGGCTGTGCAAGACATGCCGTTATTTAGACATATTAGACAAGTCCCAGAACCTGCCGTCTTTCGGCAGCAGAGAGCCTTCATCTCGGCATGAATAGTAGACGGAGAGACTAACTGATATCATTTCAAAATGTTGCCTTGTGTATAGAATTTCACATTTCACAAAAAACTCATCGAGTTGGTCTGATGTTTGAATTGTGATAAGTTTTTCATTTGGTGCTGTTTGTATATTAGGTTTTGAGTTAGATTGTAATTCATCGGTCCAATTTTGAGCCAAACGGACTATAGAGGTTTAACTACTGCAACCATTCCGCCTGATCGGTCGATATCTCAATCCACTGTTCGCATGTTTGAATATGAGAGGCACAGAACTGAAACGTTCGTAAAATATGCAACACTTCACGTTCAATTCTTCGGGGATCTATTACAACTTATATATGGATGAATGTGTTTTGGGTGGAGACGGTTCAGGTCGACAGCTATGTTTGGCCTTTCTAGAATATTCCCTGAAACATTTGGGTTAACGAGTTAATGAAATATAAACGTCTTCGTGTCGGATGTATTTTGTGTCGGACGTATTTTATGGGTAAATGTCGGTCTATATTACGCTGATCTGTGTAACATATATTTTACTTGGTACAGTTTGATACTTTTTAACATGTCTGATGCTTCTTAATTTGAGAATTGAGGTATTAATTTAAATTTTTTGAAATACCTCCACGAATCTTTATGAGGTACTTACTTACTGACACCAATAAGAAGAGAAGAGATAGATATCCGATGAGGCCTTCACACGATATCATAGATTTAAACATCCTTATTGTGGAAAAGTGTCCCCACTGGCTCTAGTATAACGTCAGTCACATCAACGATTTGTTCAGGATAACCGGCAGGTGTGTCTCTTGTTGAGTGAATATAGTTTAACGCCGCTACTATACCTACAGTCACTCGGGGCGGTGGGGTAGCCAAATGGTTAAAGCGTCCGCTCGTCACACTGAAGGCCCGGGTTCCATTCCCTTTATGGGTACAATGTGTGAAGCCCATTTCTGGTGTCCCTCGCCTCGATATTGCTGAAATATTGCTAAAAGCGGCGTAAAACCATAATTACTCACTCACTCACATATTCTCCAAGAGATGCGCTTCCAGAAGGCTATAGCTGATATTGATTGGGACAACTATTGGGACAATATTGCCAAACTCGTTTAATATGAGTTATCACTCTAATCCGTGTTTGTAGCTGATTAAAACCGTGTCACTTATGTCAAAGAAACTAATTATTGTTCAATGTCAATCAGTGACTGGTTACGTTCACACGAAAGGAGGACTTCTAACATGAACCCTGTGTTTGTTAATTTTAGCATACGGGCCTATTACCTCACTTGACGCTGACGACTGTAGCGGAGCTCTATAGGAACTACTTCTTTTGGCACTAAGCTTTGTCAGGATCAGATGATAGATAGTTTCAAACCCTGATTCATGTAGATTATCATCCATAGTTTAACATAATCGGCGTTCACGAAGAAGTAAATGTGTCGTGTTCCTGCCACACGGATAAAACTGAACCATTGAACATCCGAGGTTACAACCCACTCACTCACTCTCTGTATATCAATCTCTGAAAATTTTACACAGTAGACCGTGAGGAGGTGAAGCGCCCGTATAATATTCGACCAGAGACGTTCTCTCGAGATTTAGGTTTTGTCTTGCGCCTGGCATACCTGCCTTCGATTGGATCAGACCCAATCCCGATTAAACGTTTTATTGTTTCATCATCTTATTCAAACGGTATTACAGCACAAACCATCATTTACTCTTCATGGGGTAGAGAATCAAGGGTCAATCAATTTGACTGAACTGAGCCTGACAGGCACTTAAAGAACTACATGTAGTTTATTCACAAGAAGTGGGAGCAACAGTTGTACATGTAGCCGTGAAACTGTAGTGACCTGTAGTACAAACTGTAACTAGCAGCGAGTAGGCGCAAAAATGAATGTCAAACACGACTAGCTGCTGTGACGTCATTACTGGTATGACGTCATTATGGATGCAGACAACAATGATGTCTGTATGACGTCAACAACGCTGTATAGCAACTGAAGTTGGCAGTGTTTACATCGGCCTTCTGAAGAAGGATCAGTTTTGCAAAATGGCCACCACAGACAGATCGGTTTCCGGACCCAAACCAAGTCCTAGATCTATTTATCAGAAACCAGGCTTTAAGAAATCGAGCCCAAACGAATCAATGAAATCACCAAAGGTCAGGGGAATCAGTGAGTTACTGAGTCAAGTTACTGACCAGACGATTATAAACTGTCTGCATGCTGAGCAAACACGTGGTCCAGCACATTCTAGCCAGACGTCGGTTTAGAGCGCAGAAACTGGGTGAATCGCCAATAGTCTAATATTTTGCCAGATTAGTCCAGATTCACATTGGCCATTGGCCAGATTCACGGGCGCGTGTCTGGGTCGTCCCAACTAACGATATGCGACCTCATCCTCATGAGACGCGCTGGGGTAGCCTAGTATTTAAAGTGTTCGCTCGTCACACCAAAGACCCGGGTTCGATTCCCCACATTTCCGATGTCCCTCGCAGTGATATTGCTGGAATATTGCTAAAAGCGGCGTAAAACTAAACTCACTCACTCTTACTCACGATATATACTAAGGTACAAACGAAAGTACACTCAAGGTTTATGGGGGAAAATTACTGGGGTTTGCTCAACACGCAAAATGATGACTGGGTCATTGCTTAACAAACAGAATGATGACTGGATCATTGCTTAACACACAGAATGATGACTGGATAATTGCTTAACAAACAGAATGATTACTGGGGTTTGCTCAACACGCAAAATGATGACTGGGTCATTGCTTAACACACAGAATGATGACTAGATCATTGCTTAACACACAGAATGATGACTGGATCATTGCTTAACACACAGAATGATGACTG
>VKKT01000888.1:17056-29844 GCA_008038995.1 Haliotis laevigata
ACACATTGCACCCATGTGGGGAATCGAACCCGGGTCTTCAGCGTGTCGAGCGGACGCTTTAATCATTAGGCTACCCCACCGCCCGAATTACACAAGAGATAGGAGACGTGGAAGTGGTGATTTCACTTCTGAATTTAAGCTGTGGTGGCGTGTCAGTTCTGTGTCTTTTCATGATAGAATGGATGATCAATTACGGCATTGTGATAAAAAGACACAACGTCAATATATGTAGAAAAAACATGAGAAACTGAATTAACCTCCTCCTGCATGAATGAAGCTGGGAGGGTCTGCACAAATGGAGCAAGCCATTACTGGAACTTGGATTCCTTGTGGTGATGGAGATGATTTCAGTGCCAGCAGCAACATCTTGATGAAGATATGTGTGGTCAGGTGAAGTGGGTGGTTGTCTTCAGGCATGTTGTAATAAACCATTTTCTGGTGCAGACAATGATGATGTTTGAAATGTTTTGGTGTGAGAAGTAGTGAAACTGTTTAGACATTTCCTCTCATTTCTGCAGTAAGCCTATCCATCTACTGCAGCGTGTGACCCTCGGTTCGGGACTGTGAATGATGAATTTACCACCCATTAGATAGACATCCATTTGTTATCCAGACAAGATAAAATGGTTTGGATATAAATTGCCATCAGTTACAATATTGGTGCTGACAAAAACTTCAGCATGTTCAGGCATGGACCAAAACACCCTCTTCCAGCCTTTATTGTCCTTTCACGAAGTCAGTTTTCTGCCTGCATGGATAAGTACATCCTAACTCAACCATGGATGGCAACCTTGACATCTGGAAGGACTATTAATATGTCACATGTGTGTATGTGTACTTGTTACGATTGAACCGAATAAATAATCACCAACAAATACTTTCCCATATGTTTACTGTATAAAACAGGTGGAAAGGTCAATCATGATATACACAATAAGTCACAGATTCACAAAGGGAAAACTCTCTAAAACCAGCGTATGATGATTGCTACATAAGTCACCAGTTCCTAGCCTGATGGTAATCAAAAGGGTAAAACAGATTGATAATGGATTGAAGGGATTTACAGGACACAAATTCGAAAAGGACAAAACAAAATATATTAACGCATCCACAGGGATGCAGAAAAAGTCCAAATACTTTTTGTAAACATTCCAGTGAAGAGTTTGCTACTAGCTAAGTTGTAGTATCATTTGCAATTCAATTACTGTAACAAATACTGTGATAATCATGATACACAATACAATAACAGTATTAATAATAATATTTAAGTGTCTGGACCCCCAATTTGTTGTCCAGGACCCTTGGAATTTAAGAGTGTGAGTCCCTGGGACCCTTAAATACAGGACTCATGGTAAATCCCTGGGATTGCTCCAGTAAGTGGAACGTCCAACTTCTCTACAAATCTTTTTTATGGCCATTGCTAGTACATGAGTCAATAGGTAATTTTGTATTGTAGAGATTAGTTCAGAAAACAGCAGCAGAAATTTTAACCAAATGTTAACTTAAAAGTTAAGTAAATTATCTGGTCATTTTTGGTTTTAATATGAAAGCCAGTTATCCATTTTTAGAGTGCCCCAGGGCACTTACTACAGTAAATACAGTATGTCAGAGTGAATTTAGCATTATGCCGCCTTTAGCAATATTCCAGCAATATCACAGCTGGGAACACCAGAAATGGGCTTCACACATTGTACCCATGTGGGGAATTGAACCAAGTTCTTTAGCGTGACGAGCGAACACTTGACTACACCACCGCCCCTTGTATAACAAAAGTGACAAATATGGGGCGGTGAGGTAGCCTGGTGGTTAAACCCGGGTTCGATTCCCCACATGGGTACAATGTGTGAAGCCCATTCTGGTGTCCCCCGCCGTGATATTGCTTGAACATTGCTAAAAGCGGGATAAAACTAAACTCACTCACTCACTTATGACAAATGTTTCCACTTTGAAGAAGAGCCATCCTCCATTTGAGTAAGGTTGGACACAGTAAGGATAACCGTGACTCAAGGCACAAGAGTGGTATGTCCAACATGCTCAAAACTGTCAGCTATACACCAAACCTGGGAAGGTTTCAGGAAATAGACTATGGCAGCCAGTCTAAAAGAAAACTGGGTTATTTTGGTGAAATCATAACTAGACGTGGTTGTATTCTGTTGTCATACCATACACTTAATATTAAACCTATTTGCACCTAAAGCTATTTGTGATAGAATATCCAGAGGGCATCCCCAGGCATAAACATCTGATGAAATACCAAGAAAAAAAACGTTTCCCATATTAGATGACAGTGAATCTTGTTTTACTGCAGAATAGAAATTCATTTCTGAATTCATAAAAATACACCTTACAAAAGTAGGTTTTCTGCAACCAGAGATATATTATTAAGCTGTTTCATAGTCGCATGGAATATAACTGCACTGATGTCAGTATTTACTCAATTGTAATTGTAATCCGTTAATTTGAGTAATGTTAGAATTGGTCTCATCTGTTTATTTTCTAATTAAAACACATGAGTCTGACTGTACATTTGTCAGAACAAAAATTGAAATTATTCCAAGATTCATGCCTTAAAAATAGTTTATTATCTTTGCTTTTAGGTTTTCTTATCATCTAAAAACGTCCTTGCTGGATTCATCACAGAAGATGAATAAATAAAATAAATAAACTAAAGAAGAAATAAGTTTGCTCTTGACATGGTTAATAATTGTTTCCAGTTCCAGTTCCACATGGAAATATTCATTCTCTAGTTTGGGATATGTCCCAAACTAGACGGGTTCTTATTTGATGAGGACATGTGGGGTGAGACCTGACCTCAAACAATCTATGCTGTTTCAGCATTAGTCAGCATTGGTGACTAGGTTAATTGTGTGTCATCATACCCCAATGGAGTAGATCGATGCTCACAATATCGACCACTGGACTGTCTGGTCCAGATTCAATTGTTTGCAGGCCACCATCGTACAGCTGGAATATTGGTATGGTGTTTGGTATAAAACAGTCTTATACATGCAGCCTGCAGCTCCTCCAACTAGATGTCGATGATGACAAACAGGTCATGTTGATCTTCCTTCTCATGTATCTGCATGTTGGAGTATGTGATGGCCTTGACCTCTGTCCCCTGCAACAACAGTAGGTCTCAGTGTCCACACACAACATACCATTAACACATTCCCCTCAACACTTTCTCGTTTTAGCGCCTTAACCACTTTGGTATAATCAATAATAGTGGGGTGAAACTTTAACATTGCATCCAAGACTGGACTTAAGTAATATAATTCATGCATGTGTGTTTGTGGCTGTTTTGTGCTAGTCCAATCTAATTAAATCTGATCTTAGTGCCAGTTGATGCTACACTACAAACAGAAGCAAGAACTAAGGTTTGATTATAATGATTGGTGCTCAGGGGCGGATACAGCTTTTTGAGAAAGGAGGGGTGCACACTATTGAGAAAAGGGAAGGTGCACACATAGTTTCAATGGTCATTTAATAAACTTTCAGGACAAAGGGGGGATGAGCACACCCCAACCACCCCCGACCCGCCTATGGTGCTACTGCAGGTGCTGCAGTTCAACACTGATAGTCTCCTCAGACTGTTTACTGACTCTATACTGCCCAGTCCTGTTATAGCCCTTTCAAGGTTAATGATGGGCAACAGACAGGGCAACAAAAACTACCTTCTTTTCATGATTTTAGATGAACCAATGTACTGAAAATAGACCTACCCCTAATACTTCTCATATTTTTTGGTTGGCCCTCTCGACATGTATGTACAATTTATTATACTAGCTGACAAGAAAAAAGCAATAAAATGTCTATTTTAATGTCTCACCTAGCCAAACATATGTATTTTCTTAATTTACCCACCTTTAGATATTTTGGGGTGACCCTCCCTGATTTTTCTCATTTTATCCCCTTAAAGAAACACATAAGAAGGTGCTAAAGATGGAGAGTAAAGAAATCACCATACACATTAAGATGTATTTTGACAACTACTACACGTACAATGATGTAATTCATACAGATATTAACATTATAACCAGTCACCATTGCCACACTGAGTGTAATGCACAAATTTACCTGGGGATGCTTAGATATATCGAAAGGTTCACCATAGCTGCAAATAGAATTAGATACAATTATGACATCTGCAAAATGTGAAGGAAATTAATAATTATAACAATTACATAATCTGACAAAATTTATCATCTCAAAACAGATGCTACAAAACAAAGAGCATAGAAAACTCTTTATGAAGAATATTTCAGATTATCTTGATCCTCTGAATGTTATGCTAAGGTTGATGAAAGTAGACATCTTCTGTAAATCACTATAAGCTGACTTACCCTTCAGCTTTGATCCTCAAGTTTTCTTTATCAAACTCTGTAATTTTAACTACCTGAAAAATTAGACAAAAAACAATAATTTTTAAACAAATGTGATTGTAAAGACTGGCCATGTTAAGGAGCAAACTCTGCGTAAAGCTCTGAGCACCCTATCCAGTACAAGCTGGGAAAAATGAGGATTAGCTATGTTTAGAACCATATTCAAAAGAGACTTCGCTATGAACAGCCGTCCTATCAGATTACATTCATGAGAACCCTTGTGCTAAGAGAGATGGAAATGGTGAAGTCACCCCGAAAGGAGGCTCATGGGAGAATGGGTCCATATTATTTAGCATAAAGAAATAGAATGAATAAATTGGATAAGGTACCACCTTATTAAACTGGTCCAACAAAGGTAATTAAAGCTTAAACAGGTCCAACAGAGCTATTAACACTTAAATGTCTAGTAAATTGAAAGCATCTTACCCTCGGTATGATGTATGGCTCTGCAGAAAATAGGAAGAGGAATTCATCTAGGAAGTGGAATAAGAGTGACTTCATATCTTCTCCTGCAATAACCATGGAAACATACATGACATACCATGGCACGTCATTGCTCTCCATGACACATAATGGCACCTACAATCTAGGAAATGCAGCCCATCAGTGAAAACAGGAGAAACCAAGTCATAAACCAAAGAAATTGAGTCAAAACANTAAACAAAGACTCTTGAATAAACACGTCTTTGCATTGTTTACGTTACTTCATATAGCCTATCATGGCTCTGCAGCTACGGTTGTATGTAGAAGGGGACTTGCTTGATAATGATATTCCTCTCCAGCAATAGATTTATTAAACTGTAAACTCATATCTCCCCTCACCTTCAGCCTCAATCTCGTGAACTTCTAGCATCTCCACGGTGTCATAGTCTGTGGTCATGTAGTTGAACATCGCAGTGGCAATCTGATAAAAGAAGAGTTTGAAAACCTGTTCACATTGCAAATTGACAAAATCAAATGTAAATATAATTTTTATAATCCTGTAAATGCTTTTTATAGCATTTTTTCCTCATCTACCGACCATTTATTTATTATCTGACTGATCAACATCTTTTCCCCTACCCCACAAAATTAGCCTGTCCTAAAAGGTACACAGATATTTATATGGGAATATCTAAAACATTCCTGTTGCTAACAATTACATGGACAAAAACATATATATCTTGACAAAACAACTGAGAAGAAATAATGGAATGAGCAGGGGGCATTTGTTAGAAATTAAGAGAAATAGGTACTGGAGTACAACTGTTTCCATAAACACATGATAAAAACATGAAAACTCACAGGTCAAGCCTATACAGCAGTGACTGAGTAAGTGAGGTTTTACACCACTTTTAGCAATATTCCAGCAATATCATGGTGGGGGACACAAGAAATGGGCTTCACACATTGTACCCATGTGGGGAATCGATCCCGAGTGACAAGCGAATGCTTTAACTACAAAGGCTACCCTACCGCTCTCCCTATAAACATTGATCACGATATACACAAAAGGTTACAGATACACAAATGGAAAACTCTCCAAAACCAGTGCATGATGATTGCTGCATAAATCACCAGTTCCTAGCGTGATGGTAATCAAAAGGATAAAACAGACTGATGATGGACTGCTCAAGTAAGTGGATTGTCCAACTTCTCAACAAATCTTTTGTAATTTTTATCGCCATTACTAGTACATGAGTCTATAGATAATATTGAATTGTAGGAATTTGTTCCGAAAACAGCAGCAGAAATGTTAACCAAATGTTAACTTGAAAGTTAAGCAAATTTACTGGTCATTTTTGGTTTTAATATGAAGGCCACAGTTATCCATTTTTAGAGTGCCCCAGGGCACTTACTACAGTAAATACAGTATGTCAGATTGAGTTTAGCATTATGCCGCCTTTAGCAATATTCCAGCACAGCTGGGAACACCAGAA
Organism: Haliotis laevigata; assembly: GCA_008038995.1. Classification (NCBI taxonomy): domain Eukaryota; kingdom Metazoa; phylum Mollusca; class Gastropoda; order Lepetellida; family Haliotidae; genus Haliotis; species Haliotis laevigata. Next base: position 23,358 of record VKKT01000888.1, read on the forward strand.
ATGGGCATCACACATTGTACCCATGTGGGGAATCAATCCCGGGTGACAAGTGAATGCTTTAACTACTACGCTACCCTAACGCCTTCCCTATACGAGATACCTGTTAACATATTTGACGTTTTCAAATACTAGCCAAGACCACACATGCCACAGTCAATATCAGTTACACAATGGGAACAATTGTCAGGAACATGAAATGGGAACATGAATTCAGAGATTACATCAGATACAAACACCAAGGGCTGAGAGGAGTTCCACGATGGTCAGGTGGGTAGCCATGCATCCACAAACCCACAAGTGCTTGCATAATATACTGGTACAAAAACTATGTCATATTATGGCATGCTGACACCATGTTCTGTGTCTATACACACAAGTGACTACTATGGTCCACACACCCACAACAACCTTTTGTTTCAGCTGTTTTTACATTGTGAGACCATCTTACATCACAATAAGTTCAGTAGCTATGCCAGGTGGTACTGCTCTAGTGCCACTCACTGAAAAGCTGAAGATTTTTAGTTGGGACTCAGAGAATAAATGCAGAGAAAAAAATACTCCTCCCAAATCATAGGCATTCTCATCACTGTGAAAGAAGTGGAATTACCTGTTCAAATGCTTCTTGTTGATTATCTCCCCCTGTCTGAGTTAAGGATAGTACATGTTACAGTTACAAAAATACAATATATGATCCCTTATCAAATTGACTACCTTAATGTGATTATAATGTCATCATTAAAACGTTATTCCACATTTTTTCAAACAATTATTGTGTCTGTGGTTTTGTAAACTATGTAAACCGAAAATAAAAGCTCATGAAACATAATGTTGTTCAAATCTAAAATTCTAGCAGGTTTTTAAAATCTTTTTAAATATATGCATCAAAAACAAATTAACTGTTAAGTTTCTAAGATCTAAGATATGTTATACTACTAGATATGCTATGAAGGATACATGTATGCAATCTGAAACATAACAAAACAATCTCATTATCAGAACTGTATAAATATACATAACAAATAATTTTAATTCAGGAAATAACTTTTCCTACATTGGTTCCACAGAAAGTGTTTGGAAATAATCTGTCAGCACACTACCAGTATCATTATACTAGAACCATGAACTGAGTGATATTGAAACAAGTTGTCATCAAGATTACTACTTTGACAAACTTGACCCATGAAGATCCGGGTTAGAATTGTCTTCTGTAACCATGCTTGTCATAAGAGGTGACTAGTGGTCAGGCTCACTGATGTGGTTGACACATGTCATCGTATCCCAATTGTGTAGATCGATGCTCATGTCGTTGATCACTGGATTGTCTGGTCCAGACTCTATTATTTACAGACAGCTGCCTATAGCTGGCATATTGCTGAGTGTGGCATAAAACTAAACTCACTCACTAACTGACATAACAACACCTATTAACAGTGCCTGCAGTTGATGTATGGAACTCACTGGACATCAGCTGTATGGTCCAAATCTGAAATAATCCGAAACGGCTGAGTGAATGTTTGACATGACTCACATTGCTCATACTCATACAATAGTAATAAACTGTTTTTACACATGCATACAACAAGATTAAGTAAAAAATACATTCAAAATAAATTGTCATGTCATATATTCTGAAGGAAAATGTCAAAAAGGGTTCCAAAACATTTGAATGTTGGCTTGGTGTTTCAGTTTTCATTTCAAGGCATGCAGTTCACAGAAACATTGACAAAGGTTGTCAGGAGGACTTTTCACCTACAAAGACAGAGTTTATGTAACAGGGCTCCAGATAACTTTAGGGTGTGTGGGTGTACTTACACCTCAAATTGCAAGTGGAGGTGTACTGAGAATTTTGAAGGAGTACTGACATGTGTTTGTGTGAGTGAGTTGGTGATGTGGTTTGTTATTTATAATATTAAACAACTTTTCAGCTATTTAATTTTATATATGTTAGACGTACAAAGTTATTTATGTGTGTACATGATACGCTTGAAATCTTATATTATGTCATACTTCATTGATTTTTAGGCGTACATTACGCCTGTACCCCCCTTATCTGTAGCCTTGTGTAACCTGGAAACTACATCATGTAGAATCTCCCACAAAAGAGGTATACCAGTAAAATCGGAAAGACCTCCGCACGTATCCCCCCTTAAATTTCATTCTAGTCAAATCACATCACCTCATCTGATAAGGACGACTTTAACGTGTTTCTTTAATTATATTTGAACATACTAAAAGACATATACAACTTTTATAAGTGCCACTCAAATAAATGTTTCCTCATCGTTAAAATTTAGGGGGATACGAGCGGAAGTCTTACCCTAAGATGAAAGTTGTTGTCCGTATGTTTATGGTATTCTAAGTATGATATATTGTAAGATCACTGGAGTCGTACAATCATGTTTTCTGTAAGTACCATAGATATTCATTTTTATAATTGACTGTTCATAACGGTAAACAACATACAAAGGCAGTAGATACCTCACGAAAGTACTGAACAATATAAACCAAGTGACATTGCACCATGATCGAAAATGGGACAATCTTGTCAAATTGCACAACCCCCCTGTAAGATTATTAATGATCATTCGGCAAAACAGTATTATCATCCTCCATGAACAAAATCAACACTTAAGAAAATTAATAGGCCTACAATATAGCATAAAACAAAGCTTACATTCATATTTGACTTCTGGAATTTCGGGGGCCTCTCCCTCTTTCAGTAGCCTTCCCACACTTTCATCGTCCATCTTGAAACCGGAAACTGCAAGTGCGTGGGATATTCAAAAACTTGTCACAGAAGTATATTTGTTTTATGTGCTGTTTTCAACATGCACGTACTACATCACAAGTGTACTAAACTCTTTGAACTCTCGATGGCAACCGAGAGTATTGCTGGATGTAAAGATATTTAATTCAACTCTGTATTCTGCTAATTAATTGTTCGTATTGTGATACTCCCGGAAGTTTTAGTTTTATAAGTAACTTTGTTTCCCGGCTACACCAACGCTTGAAAATGGAGTGCAGTTTGAATGATTCTTGTATCGACTTGGAGAATTATGATGCATCGTCGATAATAAAACTGCAGGTATCTTGCTTAGCTGGTTCGATTAAGATCTATACAAACTTCATTAAGAGAAGTACAGAATCGCAGGAAATATTTTGTATAACATCTGTGATAAACGGAACATGTTGACACAAGTTACAACCAAAACAAGGAATCTAGTCTTTGGAAATTGTTGGAAATACTGCAATTGATGGCATCGCAACGACAAAAATACACATCGCAGTAAATTTGCTAGTATAATGCCCGGTTCCGAATTCACCCATTAAGGCCATTTGTCAAATGATTTGATTCAGGTTAGAATAGTTTCAAAACAAATGCTTTTCCAAATTGACGAAGTGTGATTGGGTAGTCAGAATCCATGATTATATAGACATTTTCCAGTCCAAACTTTATTAGTTATAGGCTTCAATTCAAGATTGAGTAATGCTGAGTATGGTGTTAAACAAAACACAAACACAATATATAACAATCTGTTCATGAATGCAGATAACTATAGGGCAGTGATGCATCAAACTATCGATGGATTGCTATTGTTGAGTCTCCATTTACTATTAATCGATGGTAGAAAAACTATTTATGCATCGATAGTATGTGTGATTATCGATAGTTTTGTAATTGCAACTTCTGTTGATAAATGTGCAGCGCAAAATACAAAAGTACCAGATTCATTCAGTTTGATTTAGAGTTATCTGCCCCTGTTACCTGTTAACTCTTTTCTTGATCTGGGTTTCAAGTTTCTTGTCAGTCATTAAAAGAAGCTGCAGCAGCTTCAGCTTGTTTTTATTTCATATAAACTATACATTCATTCAAAAACTATTCCAATAGTGCTGAAATAGTTGGTTTCAATAGACTATCGGTATCGCAATAGTATGTTGCAATAGACTATCACTATCGCATTAGTTGTTTCCCCCTCAATATTCACCCCTACATATAACCTTTATCCCATTAGCTCCTGTTCTTGACAAAATTGGTATTCAGTGATTACAATGTGAGATCTGTCACCACATTCTGGTATCATGGATTGTTGACATGTAGTTTTCAAAGTTGCCAAAATCCTATGCTTAGATATATAGCTGCAGTATAAATTGTTGCCAACCCAATCCTTCATAACAAAACAGTATTCATTAACTGTGTGACTTGATTCTTGACATCCACTTTCCCTTGTTATAAATTATACATCTCAACATACATTTGTTTCAGGCTCAGTTTAGAGGTTATCTTGTTCGGAAACAAATGAAGACTTTGAGAGACACCTACTTGGGCCTTGTGAAGCATATTGAATCAAACAAGACTCCATCTGTCATCTGGGAAAGAACCAGCCCTTCCTTTCCCAAATTTATTAAGCACAAGAAATTGGTCAATTTTGACCACACACAAAATGCTTCATCTCCAGAGATCAACAGTAATAAAGTTTTAAATAGAGAGAGCCAGGGTGAAGTGACTGACAGAGTCAGTGATATTGATACAAGAGTGAAGACAGTTGAAATACGAACCAGCCCTGAAGGTGATATGCTTCACCAACTACATCATGGCACTGACATTTGTATTTTACATAATGAAATGTACAACTATAGTACAGATGGGACATGTACAAAAGTGAATAACCAAAACATATCCCCCATGGCTTGTCAGTCAGTTGATCTACCAGTACATGGAACATCATCTGAACAACCAGTGAAACTACACGCCAAGAAAACAGAACAAGTGGTGATGGATGGAGAGACTCCAAATGCTGCCAGTGTTCCTCGCCGTCAAGACCACGACGGTGACAGTGACACTTCCTCCTTCACTGAGGTCACATCAATCTGGGAAAGTCAGCTGGACTCCAGAATGAAACCAGGTCAGTCATGTGTTATCTTGGAATTATTATCTTAACTGAAACTAATGTACTTAGTTAGCTAACATGTTTGGTTTTAAATTAAATTTAGAGCTTCATAATTGAATTATATTGCCTCTAATTTCAAAACACAGTAGCTTTTTCTCCTTATTATGTATTCATAATCAAAACTGCATTGTTTTCTTTATCATTACAACACTGGGTTTTACTCTGCGTACGGAACTAATGTCTTGAGGACCCCTTTAACTAATTTCAAGAAATATGGAAATTTTGTTTACTTTATGATTTGATAATTCCTTACTCACAGATATACTTCTCAAGAATTACTTCAGTGTATAATTTTTTTCTGCATCCGATTTATACATTTGTGCTTGTAGGATGCCTATTCCTGAGCTGCGTAAACACCAAAACAAGCAAAGCAAATCCGATCTGTAATTAGCAGTACTATGACTAGTGCTGTTTCCTCATAAGAGTCTAATAACCAGGGCCTAGATTTTCGAAGCTCCCTTAGCGCTAAGATAGTCGTAAGGTAATGTTAATAAATGGCACTTACGCCTATCTTAGCGCTAAGAGAGCTTCTAAAATCTAGTCCCAGAACATTATCTGCAGGAACACAATAAAAATTCCCAAATTAGGATTCAATACTCAGTGGTTATGCATCAGAAACTTGGAGATTTTGAGAGACTTAAACTAAACCCATTCTTATCACATTGGCTACGATCAAAGTTAAGAATTCTTAGGGCTACAAACTTTTCGAGAATAAGGGCCCTGGTGTGCAATTGTACTGGTGTCAGATTATGTGCTAATTTTCCATGTTGACTGTTTCAGAAAGGGAGGAAGTCAAAGACATCAACTCTGCATCCATACTGCAAGTCAGGAAGAACATTGCCATGGAACTGCTCTGGGTACAGCAAGCCATCAACAGCAGAAAAAATGTGAGATGACTATAGATTGTGGGTTACAGATTCACATATATTATGGAGCAATAATCATCATTATGTATGTTGTTTCTTTTGTGTCTGTGAAATATATAATTTATCCTGAACATAATCAGACTCATTATATTGCATATTACACAGGTGAACTGAAATTGACATGGGTTTAATTATGCATACATCATTGTAATCTCGGAATGATTTTACTGGAGATTTATGTTAATGTCCCTCATAGTAACTGTTTGAGCAGCAAATATGCATTATCATTGATGACAAAATTTAGTATAGGAAGCTGTTATCTTAATTGTTTTTGTATTTCAGTATCTGCGGCTGAAATCACAAATGGAATAACTGAACATGGGCAACATGGAAGACAAAAGATAGAATATGAAATATGTATTATATAAAACCTTAATAAACTAATATTACAAACAAACTTTTGTGTGTGTTGTTTTATGCTCTTGGACCTTCCTTTGACCAGAGGGGCGATGGAGTAGCCTAGTGGTTAAAGCGTTCGCTCGTCATGCTGAAGACCTGGGTTTGATTCCCCACATGTGTATAATGTGTGAAAGCCATTTCTTGTGTCCCCTGCCATGATATTGCTGGAATATTATCCCCTGCATAACGTTTTGCGGGGGGTATTAAAATGGA
>VKKT01000888.1:116417-126682 GCA_008038995.1 Haliotis laevigata
CACTGTTGTGGGTCAAAGTGAAGGTACGTGCTTGGAGCTGGCAGTGCCTGTTTCACTGTTGTGGGTCAAAGTGAAGGTACGTGCTTCTTCATTCGACATGCTGACTGTTCAGTGCCTGTTTTACTGTAGGGGTCAAAAAGGGTATTCCATTTATCATGTTTATAGACAAACTGGCTGTTCAAGGCCTGATTTACTGTCATTAAACCTGCTTCCTGTTCAGTGCCTTTTTACAGTCCTGCCAAGCCAATGTTGTATACCACATTGAACAAATATTCAGCTGTATCAAACCAGCGTGCCAATACTTTGACTGAACAATTGAAGTTTTATTTGTCTTTTTGTTGTGCCCCTGCCGAGATATTGATTAGATTTTGCTTAAAGAAGTGAAGAAACCATACTGGCTTGTTCCCATGTTTCAGTTAAAACTCCTCTAGAGGAAGATGCTGGCCAGGCAAGCCCATATATGGACATGCGTCCAGGGAATACCACCCCTCCCACAGCTACTAGTGGGGGAGGCTATGTGGCCATGAACCTGGGCACACCCCAGTCAGGTAGGCTGTAGAGATGTCACAGTGCAGGTTATACTGCCGTGTGTGGTGCAGAACTGGTGTCACTACTGAGGATTGTAGCATTCACAGAATTAGTCATTTGGAAAAGCATGAGAAAATTTTGAGGTTTAAAGTGTTCATTTTTCACTTTATCTGAACACAGAGATTTTGTATGGGGTTAAAAGAAATTCCAGTCACCTGTGTTTCCAGTGGCTCAATCAATTATGGTAGGAAATCCTGCATGTGCAACACTGAGCATCTCCTTCATCACAGCACGAGTTGTCAAGGAAACTGCTAATAACACTTTTGATATATTCAAAATATTAGCAAATTTAGCTGTCTACCAATCCTTATTTGTAATGTGCATGTAACCTAATTGAAACACAGTTCTGTTTCTGAATTCTTTCCATCGATTCAAATTGGTGTCTGAGAATAATAGTTTTAAGGAAGTAATTGAGATTGGTAGAATTATTCTATTGTAAAAGTGACTTTGTCACATGAGGTTTTATATCTGTGAAATTGATGTTAAAAGCAGCATTTTACTTCACTCACTCACTCACTCACTCATTCCCTCACTTTCAGCTCCTCATGATGTGAGCACAGCCAGTGCGGAGGTCGACGCCTATATGACAATGGGGCCTGGGAGGACAGTGTCGGAACCTATACCCATCAAGTCAGGGGTGCCCACTTCAAGCAGTAGTGGGCCTAATGTTGGGGGTGGCACTGGCTACATGGACATGAGCCACAGCTCCCATCTCCCCACAGTCAGGGAGGGCGGCAGTAAGTCAGACATGTCTCTCTCAGAAACTGTCTCTATTTGAAATGTCCTCTCGTTAGCTGCTTGAACACTTTTGTCCAATTGTTAAGATAGATATCAGGGTTTGAGGTTTTGTTGAAATTTGGAAGGCACTGCCAGGATTTGTCTCCGGCCTCCTGGGCAAAGAATATTTATAGGGAGGTGGATGGAAGCTGCCTGTCAGTCCTGCTTCCTGTCACATTGTGTTTCTGGAGCAAAGACCTTTCAATATGTCTGGACCAAACTGCCTGAAGATATCAGCCAAGCTATAAGTTGGTGCCATTAGCTTTGTAGGAATTTTGGGAATTTTCCTTTTTCAAAGACATTGAAGAGTTCATTTCAACAGCATACACATTTTGTGTATTTCTTCACTGTGGTCAGCTGACTTTTGTACTTTTTGTGTCTTTTTAATTCCATCAAATCAAATGGACAGTGCCATTGTATCTGATGGTAACCACGACCTACCACCAGCTTGAAGTAGTAACATTCCCCGTCCTGAGATCGCTAAAGGCACCAGTCAGCTAGCAGCTTATTCATCCCCATAAGATTTAGTGTCTTCAGAATATGTAATGGCAGTTTCTGTGGTCCAGACCTTGAGTCTGGCTTACAGCAGAATATAACCTACATGGCGAAGCTTTCAGCATTTGAAGCATTTATCCACTCAGAAGACACTCCTGTGAGATTCTTCTGTATTGACAAATATTTTCCTTGGGCTGCTAAATAAGCTTAATGATATTAGTAGAGTGAACATGGTTTCACCGTTGTTTGAGTGTTCATTTTTAATAACTATTGTGTTTGTTTCAGACAACCCTTCATGAATTCTATAAGAATCAATAACTTTGTTTAACCTAGTGTTCCTTTGTTCACAGGTAATGAAGGCTATCTCCCTATGACCCCGAACAGTGGACAAAGTCCCATAGACAGTAGCCATCTACGTCCTGAGCCGGCTGTGTACATGTTGTCAGATGATGCCAGTGAGTTCCCTAAGAGGACATACTCGCTGGGCAGCAGACCGCCTACAAAGCCAGGTGCAAGGATCCCAAACATACATGACCCTGTCCCTATCAAGCGCGGAATCTTAGATAATGATGGCCGAAGTTGTAGTGCACCTCACCTCATCACTCACCGAGGTCGAAGTCTAAATGTGGAATCTCCCACGCCTAGTGCCAGCCCTCTTAGTATGTCATATAAATCTGAGTCATCGTACAGATCCGATGACTCCGATTCCTTTATGGAGCTGGACTTCCACCGACCTCGCACTGCCAGTGACAGTCATGGCTACCGCCCCAGAGCATCCAGTTTTGGCAAGTCCCCCATGCAGGCACTTCAAGGTCATCGACCCCGGTCATCTAGCTACGGGCAGAGTGCTCGGACATACAAGCTGAAACATGGAGCTAGACTGGGATCTTATGAATCTGTGAGAACCACATCCCAAGAGCTGCTACATAAATCATCTGTAGATTCATTGAGTCATCGTAGTTCTCGAGATTCCCTTAGGGTATCGTCAAATGAATCACTGAGGAAGTTGTCTGAGGAACTCAGAACAAAGACACACCTGTTGAACACTGACTACATTGACATGTCGGTGGAGAAGCGTAAGACTCCCTCCCCTCAGCCTCCAAACCGAGGGCGGGAGAATGGATACATGGACATGACCCTGGGTAGTCGCACAACCTCTCCAAGTAGGAGTAAGTCTTCACATGACTCGGGTAACACCAGTAAATCACAGAGCTCGGAGAAGCTTCATGTCCAGGGGCATGCAGAGGACACTTACATCAATGTGGAACCTTCTGAATTGACCTCTTCATCTTCATCAGGGTCTGCCTATATGAATTTGGACCTTCAAGATCAAGGTCATCATGCTCGGCATTCAGGTTCTGTTCAAGGTCAGTGTCGGTCGGATTTCAAAGCCTCTGAAAAATTAAAACAGACAGTTGAAAGCCCTGATTCCTATGTCATGTATGAACCGAGCGTGAAGGGGGGTGGGCATGCTGTTGATGAGAGTCATCAGCCAGTGACATTGAGACATGGAAGTGGAAGTACAGACTCCCTGAAGAAGAAGTCCAGACAGTCAGGAAGCCAGGAGAAAAGCAAAAGTAGAGATCACCGACGTAAAAGTGGGGCATCTTCTTCGAAGAGGAAGTCTCACATTGATGAAGCTAAAGATGTTCATGTAACCAAGGTAATACAGTCATCCCATGTGACGATAAGAGACTCTGCTGCTGCTCCTGCTGCTGCTGCTGCCGCTGGTGATGAGTACGTAGAGTTTGCTCCAGTAGGACAAACCGCTAAGGGAGCTCATTCAGGCTCAAAGACAGATCGATCCAGAAGTGAGCCTATACGTGCTGAATCAGAATATGTAGGCTTTGAACCAGGGAATGTGGGCCCTGGTTCAGGATTCTCTAAACCCCAAAAAATGAAATCATTCTTTTCTACTGGGATAAAATATGAAAAAGAGACACCAAAATCTGCCTCAGGAGATTCACGGGTAACAACATCTCAAAGTGGTCTTGCTTCATCCAAATCTGCGAAAACACAAGAAAGTGACTATGTGTTGAGTGGTCTTGCTTCATCCAAATCTGCGAAAACACAAGAAAGTGACTATGTGTTGAGTTCTCCGATAGGGAGCACTCCTAGTATATCTAAAGGGGGAAACAATCAGAGTGACTATGTACTCAGTTCTCCTTTAAAAAGTAGTGCACCCCCAACCTCAGGGAAGGGGGATGCCAGTGACTACATGGTTAGTGCTCCTATGAAACAAACAAGTACACTAGTTAGGGATGAGGGGAAGACGAAGGCCTCAGAATGTTCAGCTGATGCTGCAGCTGCTCAGAAGAAATGTTCCACTATAGTCCCACAATCTGCCAGTAGCGGATATTGTAACTTACAATTTTCTCAGAGAACAATGGCATGTCATGAAGGCACATCCGTTGATCCCCCAGTGTCTAATACCAACAAACAGACTCCTGAGACTGAGGGAGAAACATACAGAGATGTTGAACATAGTGGAGTCAGAGAAACAGTAAATCCTCAGGCCAGAGTAGAGACTGTGAAGTCCCCATCAACAAAAAGGCAGGAAGTTGGAGGGATGAGAGCCAAGCATTATTCAGGAAGTGCTGCTTCTGCTGCTTCAGCACCTGCTCAGACTGCAGGCATGACAGGTGGTGAAGGTGAACACAAGGTCAAGGATGGACTATACCTAGAAGAACCAAATGCCAAGACCTTGACCCGCCCCGGAAGTACACCATCCATGCTGACCATGGATGAGATTCAGTCCAAACCTGCTGCTACTGGAGCCACACTCAGTGTTGATCCAAATCCTCGTAGTCGACACAGCATCAGTGATCTTAGTGCATATGAGCAGATGACGTTCCCTAGCAACACACTGTCGTCACAACAACACTCATCTAGCAACACACTGTCGTCACAACAAAACTCTTCTGGTAACACGCTGTCATCGTCACAGCAATTGGCAACCAGCAGTGAAAAGGTGCTGAATTATGCCTCCCTAGATCTCGGGTCCTCCGAGGCTGTGGGTGACAGTGACACTAGCTTGCGGTCACCACGGACAAAAAGTCGCCATTGTTCTGCTGCTGACGATAAGGGGGAGCCACCTCTTTCTTATGCTCAGATAGACTTCGAGAAATCAGAGACGCTGAAAGCTGCAGCTGGAAACAAAGATGTTAAGTTTACATTATGAGCTGTTACATTGTTTATTGATGCAGGAGTCTTTTTGTCTTCATATTAGAAGCCAGTGTCATTTAAATCAAATCTTAGTGGCTGCTACCCCAACACAAAGATCAAAGGACATACCATTACAGATAAAGTCAGAACAATCTTTCGTGAACTTTGACTTGCTAATGAAATGATTGACAAGAAGTCGATATGAGCCATTCAGAAAAAACTTTCTAGAATTTTAAAGTTTGCAATTCAAAATTTTAAATCTGAACAAATGAATATTCTGAAATGTGTACCAGATGTCCGAGATTTTTAGACTTCCCACAGACCCAGGTAAGTCTCATCCGTTTAAAATGATTATTCCACTGTAGTGAGAAACAAACAATGATTTTGTGTTCTGAATACCCTGATACACATTCCAACTGTCACTTGCCCCAACTGGTGCGCGACACTGTGATTAGTGATGAAAGGTCAATCTTAGGATGTCCTCCGATCTTTGTCTAGCCATAGCAACACTCGAGATCAGACTTTTATGAAATTGTATTAGAATTTATCTTCAGTGGGATGCCCTCTCACAATGACAAATTGTTGGCTACCTAGGAGAAGCAAGTTCATATCCTGTCATCTGGATGCTATGTTTGGTGTGAATGTGTGCTGATGTTACTGATTCTATGAAATTGCTTTTGTAATGTGGCTCATGTTGGTAGGACCATGGCCAGCTCTTCTGTATCACCAGAGTGTTGACGAGATCTCCTGTATATGTGGCCGGTATGACAGTGCAGGGAATTTATATATATTAAATCTATTCATTTAGTTATTTAAATATATCTTAAACTGCAATATATTGCTAAGTAACCTCATTTTTATTATTATTATGTGCCCTTGAACTCTGAGATTGATGTCAACGTCAACGCACATAAAAATTGCATGTTTCTATAGTCTCTCTTGAGAATTAACTGTTCATATCAAATATGTTGACAGTTGACACTACTGTACTATGATAACTCACATGGCCAAAGAGGTTGTGTGGATTTGTGTCATGATGAGTGATCCATTGATTTTACCTGAGGTTATCTTCCCTTGAAACACAGTGAGCTTAAAATTTGCAGAGATCTTTAGATTGTAATTTGATGCTGGCCCAAATCACAGCTAACAGCAGCCATTTTGGATTTTGCTGGATGAACTGCTTATCTGACTTCATTTGGCTTGTTTGTGTCTATATAGTACCTCTGGTACCACAACAGCAGTGTTCTTTCTCCATTTTGCTGAAGACAACCCAAGAAAAAAGCAACTGTGAAGTCTTGAGAAGACATTTCAGTCACATTCTGGTCATCCTCTTGTGATCTTTGTGCCTGTCTGTCATCCAGCATGGCGGCCATGACAGCCATATTGAAGTGTAAGAATCTAACCCACTATTCTGAGGCAGTCTGCACTATGTCAGTGGTTTCCTTCAAGAAACTAGAAAAACTGAAAAACTGGTTGCAGGCCAATATGTTATCACACTATTTAGATGATTTCTAAAACATTGAATCTGTTATCCTCAGTACTGGTTTTCATGAAAATGGATATTAAACTGCAGGAATGGTCCCCCTTCTGGGATCCCTGATTTGTTTATATCACCTTCAAGCAAATTTGGGCTCTAGTCTTAATTGTAAACTTAACATGGTACTAGGGGAATGGGTTACGGCCTAATCCGTTGAATTTTGAATAGTCAGCCGTGCCGATCTGTCGAATCATGCTTGAGTGGTTCTGTGCTAATCGCTCGAATTTCAGACCGTGTGAACACACTGGGAGAGCATTTTACTACTTTGAAATCAGAAATTCGACGGATTGGTACGCGACCAGGGAAGGCTGGTGTGAAGATTATGTGCAGTGGATCTGAAACATCTTTATTCCTCAGGCTACTCATTCAGTAGGAGCATTAGAAAAAAAGTTTATACATTTTTACATATGGAAGGCATTGTGCTGGCACAATATTACCCAATAGGAATGATCATAGAATATGTTGGGGAAAACATTTTGACTTTATCCTTGTAAATGATATTTGTATTTTTAGTGTGTTTGTGGATATGATTTTGATTAGATAGATGATAAAATGATAATGAGCAGCAGTCTATGAAATGCAGAATATACTCCCATGTGAGGCAAATGTTCCTCCTGACTGTCAGACTGAACCACACTGAAGGCACGCTACAGTAAGTTGTGCCAACAGACATGAATGTTTCAGAGTTTCAAGTATATCCAGCGGAAGACATCAACTGTTGATGCATGATTTTTCTTATTGCTAATGGCAGACATATTTGGGTACCAAACTATAGGTATGAGAAGAAAAAAAAATAATCTAAAAAAAGTTAAAGATTCAATGTACTTGAAAGTGGGTCCTCACAATAATATGTAAGAACAGTAATAGCGGGGCTGGGAAATTTTGTTTTGATAGTTATAATGAACATGTTGATAATGACAGTAGGTAATTGTTTTCTTAACATTTTACTGATTTTTATTACTAGCAGGAAAAACACACAAAAATACCGACTGCCTTTCATTAAAGGTATATTTTATTTTCTAATTCTGGCCTAAGAAGAAGCACAAGTAAATTTTACAAGAACTACAAAAAGTAATGGTATTTTATCTAAACCTCTTGCAGTGGCAGGAAATGAAACAGGAGTCGTAGTTGTTCAGTCTGATAGTTATGGCAGCGTACTTGCTGTTGCTTCTCATGGGGACCTAAATCCATCTGTTGTTATGACAACAGAGACCTTGTCCCAAGTTCATTGTTTCTCTAGGGTCTCACTGTTGCCTCTTATATTGTTACGGGTGCCAAACATGTATCGTTACCATGGTTACTGTTATTTTTAATGGCACATTATTAAAGTTGAAGTTTGTTGATCATGAAAGATAGCAGACAAATTATTTACCGGTTGCAGTATATTTTCAGCCACAAGTGCATTCTAAGTTGTGTTCTCTGCTGTGTCGCTCCTGGGGGAACTCACACGAGCAATGGTTTATATTTTGTAAATGTTAAAATATGAAGAAACTTTGCAGGGACAACCCAGCACTGTATTTATGCAGTTGTGTTTTGAGAATGAGTACCAATCTACCAAAGATGACCAGTATTGGAAGAAATATTGTACCATTGGAATTGTTGAATTTGACCGAACTCATGATGATGGTAATATGATAGCAAGGGCTGAAACTATATATATTCATTATTGATATTGCTAGACTGTATCACTGTCTGCACAGTATATTATGGAAAGAATTGGTGACAAGGTTGTTGTTAGCAATGCAGATTTATACACTTTAATGGTCACTATGCTGATCGACTGATCCAGAGAAGTTTGAAGTTTTGTATGCCGATCTTATTGGTCATCTAATTGTTCCTTTAAACTGTTTGGCTGATCAAAGTGTGTCCTTGAATGTGATTGGCTGATGTTTTGTTACCTTGGAATTGATTGGCTTGTTGAATCATCTGCTTCTAAAACTTTTTCCAAGTGTATGGCTGCTAGACATGTATATTATATATATTGTTCTTTTTTTGCTTTGCTACAAATTGATATGATGATTATTGTCTGAAAGTTCTCAGTTGTGTTGGTCCAAATAATTTACAAGTGATGTTTTATATGGTTGTTTGATTTTATCTGTGAACATGAGGAGGAAAACTGTTGCCTGAGATAAATGCAGGAGATTTGACAACAAGGACTGTGTTTGTCCATGCCAGCTGTAGTTGGAGCTTAGTGTGTACCAGGTGTGATGTTACCATTTTGATAATTAATGCATAAATATCACCTCTAAACACACACAATTTCACTCAGTGTATTTTACGTTTAGCCTGTGAAGAGTATTGACAGGGAGTGAATGGTATTTTTAGCCACTGTAAGCAAGATTCAAGCAGTATCATGGCAGTGACACCAGAAATGAGCTTCACACATGCTACCCATATCGGGAATCAAACCCAGACTTGTAGTATTACAGGCAAATGTTCTAGTGCTGAGACAGCCTGGCTGCCCCAAGAATATATCAGATCAGATAGCATCTGTCAATGTTTGTCTCCATTACTGTCAAGTACAGTTTTAGATCCTCCACTAACTGAAATATTCTGTAAAATACAAAAAGAAAGTTTATGTCATTTAAATCTGAAATTATAGATGTCCGAAGTGGATGTACTTCACATCCTTCATTGCCAATCCGTACAGGACAGAAAATACAAAATCAAATGGAATCAGGTTTCTTTTATATTTTTTTAATGAAAAGTTGAAACCAAAGTTTCCTGAAATATTTATGAAGTTTATATCAAATAGGAATTGGTCACATTGTTTTTCAACAAGGAACATTTGTGAAATATGTCATTGTAACAGTTTCTCATGTATTTGAGAAACCAATTTCCATCAGCCATGGTTGAATGAAGAGGCTACTTCAGGAAGAAAGACAGCGATCTGATGTATGCTTGAACATGGCCTTCTTACGACAGTGTCTGAAGGATAGGTGCAGTGCCAGATAATGGTACTGCAGTCATGTTTTACACATGTATATTGTATGTGACATCATGTTAGAATGGTGAACATAGCTTGCTGGAAATGATGATGCAGCATATGACTGTAAAAGAGCTTTACAATTTCTCAGGTAAACTTCAAACTTGCGTCCAGATAGTGCCAGTGTTTTGTTATATTTCCCAGCTGCTTATCTCTCAACTCCCGTCTCGGCATGTAGACCTGTGTAGACACAGTATTTCGAATGAGACACAGAAACATTCATATCAAAGACGTTTGATATCTTAAGCAAAATCAGTTTTAGATATATCTTTTCATAGTTTCGACATGTCTACGGCCGCTGAGTTGAGGTGTTGTGAGAACCAAGATTGTCATTTTAGCGTCAGTGTTTCTGTATATCAAGAATGACTGAGAGTTTGGAATCAGTTTTCCCTTCTTAAGTCAAGAACCACAACTAGTTGCATTGCTCTCACAAATTCAAATAATTGATAATGTGTCGTAAATTCTTAAGTATTCTTTTTAAAAGTAAAGTTTGATCACACAACTAAAGTTGATTTCTTCTGGGGATTCAAGGCTGTGAGTTGATGGTCATGAAATACAACTTCTAATGGATTATTGCACATGAACCAGAAATGTCCTGTTGTAGTGGGAAGTACTGTCATTAAGTCAGTGTTTCCGGTGACATCATTATTTATCGGACACTGTGTCTGGTGACCTAAAATTTTACCGGTCATGAATGAAATTTGCCGGTCATATCCT
>VKKT01000888.1:148271-159359 GCA_008038995.1 Haliotis laevigata
TAGCACATGGTCTGGAACACACGTAGCACATGGTCTGAAGAACACATGTAGCACATTGTCTAGAACACACGTAGCACATGGTCTAGAACACACGTAGCACATGGTCTAGAACACACGTAGCACATGGTCTAGAACACACGTAGCACATTGTCTGAAGCACACATAACATAACCAGGCACATGCAGTCTCGGATCCCACCTACAAAGTTACACTCTCGTCAGTCCACACACAGTCAAAGGTGCGTTATATTCAGAACAATAAGAGCGATCTTTTATGTACACTTCTTTCAGTATCGTCGCGGGTGTACCCTGTTTGATTGAAGTAGACAAGAGTAATTGCGCCGTACACAGTTCTTACAAAAGCAATTATTGAAGAATGTCGCTGATGTAGGGACGGTTTCTGTCATGGAAGAAACTTGAAATAAAAAAATAGCAAGGGCCCTGTGTAATCACTGGAACTGTCTTACAGTCCCTGAACCACATTATTTTCCCCAATGCCTAGCCTTCCCTGCAATGCTAAAGCCCTAAATGAAGCAAGTCTAGATTCCCTCAGGTTCTGAATTTTCCATCTTCAATTTAAATGGGTTTATTTGTAACTATCAAAATTATATATATTCAGAGACTAAGGACTTTTGTCTCGTCTGATACTTCATTCGACCAAGACGGCTGTCGCACATCTACCATCTGGGCTGCATTTGTCATACCAAGCGAAATGCATTGTAATATCCCACAGAGCTATTTTAACTAATGTGAGAAATGTCTTCATGTAGAGTACACTGAATATATGTGCAGCAAACCTGGTCTGTGCATGTTATCCTGATTTTCCTGCCATATCTTTTGACTTTCCACTCCGTTCGAGTTATTTCATGCATACATCCGCACTGTTTAGAACATCGCAGACCTTCCCGCTGCATCTGGTCCACATGCAGATCTTGTTTGTCGAACGTTGTTTGTTGTCTGTATTGAATACTCGGATATCTCTTGATACCATATGCGACTACGTACGTGACTGTCTTGTTACCATGTTCAGTTCCTGACTTTTAACCCGTGAAGATCCGGGTTAGAATTGAACTTCAGTAACCCATGCTTGTCGTAAGAGGCGATGACATGTCATCGTATCCCAATTGCGTAGATCGATGCTCATGATATTGATCACTGGCTTGTCTGGTCAACAATCTTTAACACAGCAGAGAATCGTAACCAACACGACAGGGAACCGTCACCAAGCCGAGGGAGGGGCCAGAAAAGGGTAACAATTTATGAGTGAGTGAGTATGGTTTTACGCCGCTTTTTTCAATATTCAAGCAGTATCACGGCGGAGGACACCCGAAATGGGCTTACATGTGGGGAATCGAACCCGCGTGACGAGCGAAGGCCACCGCTAAGCTTCTCCACTGCCCTAATATATGGATGCAGTCCTTATTGCAGTGAGAGCGACGTTGCCATAGGTTCACACACCGTTCTCAAGCACTGCCTCTGATAGAAGTTACACGCAGGGCCAGTTTGAGGAGCAGAATGATCCAAGACGAACCTTTTATAAACAGTCCAAGTAGACGGTAGACGAGTTTATCGTCAGGCAGGCTAGACAGATAGAGAGGTTGTCCACAGGATAAATCGCCGGCGGGTCTGCTCAGCCCACAGTGAGCGGGTCGCTGCTTTCTGTCATTCGCGTGTTGCTACCTGCAGCTGATTATCGCTTATTTCCGGCATGTCAAACTCCGAGATACTGCACGAACTGGGGTGACTCGAAGTAGCGTTCCGTCTTTCAAAGGCTGTAACTTTCTATTTTGATGGTGTTTGTAAATATTTATTAATTTTGTCAAAACAACGGGCACGTCGGGAGCACCCCTTCATAGAGAACAGAGGACAAGTTAGTGGTGTGTTTTCAGATTGTATTGGCGCGAGAGATTATTTTCAGTTCACTTGTGATAACTCGTAAGACGAATATGAAAAGTGTAATGCAAGAAAAATAAATGTAACAAGCCGTCGCTACCCCTCAGTTTGATCAATAGCTAATTCCAACCCGGAAATTTGCACGCGGCAGAGTTGAAAAAATATTGAATAAATGAAATAAATCTCTCAATCAATGCTCCACAGGGAACATTTCAAAATGTGGTAGTCGTCCATTTAATAGGAATACGCGACATGTATGTTTTTATAAGGAAAAGAACACTTCCAAACATGCATCACTAGCAACTCTCCTGCCACTGCGTGGTGTATTTCTTCAAAGTCAAAGAGTTTTATTATGTGAGGTAAAATCGAACGTCACATCCACACTGTTTCAGCCCTTCGGAACCCGTTTTATGTAAATGAAAGCATGGGTCGCTGTATAATTATTTTGACAACTGTATAAAAAATGGCAACAATGTTGTAATGCTCGTGTGCCTTCTGGATTAGAACTGCTCCAAGCACCCTACATGCTGTTAGCAAGAGGCGAGTGAGTGAGTATGATTTTACGCCGTTTTCAGCAGTATTTCAGCAATATCACGGCGGAGGACACCAGAAATGGGCTCCACGCAACATGGGGAATCGCATCCCCGTTTTCAGCGTCACCAGACGCTTTAACCACTAGGCTACCCCACCGGCCCTGTGAGTTGCGACTGAATGGATCGGGTCTCTCGGGTAGGCAGGCAGTCCATTGTGTGTCATTTTAAGCTGACTACGTGGGACCCTCCAACATGGTTTGTCTGGTCGAGGCTCGACCATTCTAAGGCCACCCTCACATGAGTATAATATATATTTACTAGTGTTAAAAATGAAGAAAATACCCTGACAATCATGGAACAGTGAGGTGGTTTGTGATGTGCAGTGTGTACATGTGATACATTGGATAATAGAGGGTGAGTTTTGATGTGGTCTTCTGTAATCTCGCTGGAATAATTCTGAAAAAGCCGTCAAACTATATTTTCACTCTAAAATAATGAAATATATGATGGGTTACAGCGATATACCTCTTGGGTAATTGCTTAATTTTCAAAACAGATGCTCATATCCACCTAACACAAATGTACATACTACGTGGGAGATACACTACACTGCAATGTGTACTATGGTTAAAGGGTGGCAGGGTAGCCAGCTGCCTGAAGTGTTCGCTCCTCACGACGAAGACTAGCGTTCGAAATACCTGCCTGCCCGACCGCCCGGGACGGGTTATTTTCAACACGGACTGCCAGATTCTCAAATACACCTGCCGGACGCACGGGTTAACATTTAGACATGTAATATGAAAATATTGATCATATTTCAGCATAATAAAACATGATGAAGTGATAACATGAATTCAAGCATTAAACACAAATCTGAAATATACAGTTAATTCTTTTCTTGCACTGGTATTAGTTCTTTGAATATTTTATTTACCAGTTTTAATTTAATCGTACTAGGTAAATTAGTATTTTGTAAGGGCAGGTAAGTTTTGGTCAGGGCTGGCAAATTTTACATCTAACCATCCCTGTGGTCTGGCTGAAATTTTTGGAAGTTTCATACCCTACGAAGACCAGGGTTTGTTTCCCCACTATAGACTTAATGCGTGAAGCCATATTTTGCAGTTCCTGATGTGACCCCCCTGTGAGGTATATAAGTCTGTTCTGTGCTTTACTTCGCTCTTGCTTGACAACTGTGTAAGAACCTATACCGAAACCTCGCACCATGATATGATAAAGAAGTTGTCATCTATAAAGTATTACCTGTCTTATTATTCGTCAGCTTCAAAAATGCCAATCAAACAGGTTATATTCAAAACCATATACTAACTAATTTGATTGTTCGTAAGAGACACACATCTGGGTTCAAAAACATGTTTTAAAAGTTTTTTTTTCTTTTAAATCCTCATACCCTTCATCCAGGTTGAATCTCATTTTACTGTCCCCGGTCGATAGTGATGAAAGTTTTTCTAACGCGCAAGTTTACTTTGTCTTCGCCTTAACCTATTTCAAAACCACAAGATTCTCTTTATGAAGGGGTGGGGGGAGTTTGCTAAGTCAATATGCATATATCCAATCAGAGGTTGCCTTTCATTGTTGGTGAACCAATAGAAAGCCCTGTTATAAATACGTCAATAATTTCCGCTCGGGTTGGTCTACCGAGACACTGCGAGTTGAGTGGCTCGTAGAGAACGGATTTACTAGGTCCGATAAAGGTACGTGATTCTTTCTGTCTTTATTCCATGTCCGACTGCTAATTTGTTAGATATAGCCACTTGTCATGTCGACTGTGTAGTCAGCAAGATCAGTATCGACTGACATTTAACTACGGCGAACCGCCGGCTATTTGTGACATGCCCAACAACTTGGATACATTCACAAAACCCCACGCACGCACTTCTCGTTTCAACAGTGATCGTCTCAAATAAAGTTGAATTTTATTCTCGAGGGCGCAGACTGTATTTAAACATGTAAAGTTCTTTTGATCCCACTTGTTTTAACGCTCATGCGAAAAAATTCAAATTTACGCAGTTTAAGTAAAGACGAACCCTGAAACTTAATCAATACTTAAAATGTTCATTATCATAAAAATGTCGAGAATTGACGAAAGTCATTTCTCAATTATCTAGAAAGCTTTGTTTGTTTTGAAATATGTCACTGTTTTAAACCATTAATTGAAATACTGTTGTTTTAAAGTTTGACAACAGTTTTCAAATAAACTTCAAAGCGGTCAACTTCGGTTTAAGACTGGAGTTTTATCATCTAAGCAAACATGGTGTTTATTGTTTTACTGTGAGAGATTGCTGGAGTGATGTACAATGATGTGTGTATTATGATTCATGAGTGCACAATACACGGGAGCTAATTGTGTGGAGGAATGTTTACACTGTCAATATACAAAGCCTGTGCAGACAGACAGAGACGGAGATCGGGCTGGCCAGGCTTGTAGCAGTCAACCTCACACATATATTTGGGGTAATATCTACATCCAGTGCATCAAGCTGCTTCCAAGGGAAGCATTGTTTGGCTACTTTATTGACTGAAGAGAGAATGTGTTTTTCTTGAATTAGGAAATACCTTCCCCCAAAAATAAGTCAGTAGGAAGATTAGAAACTTATTATTTGTTACATATACTTTTATCACTAGTATTGTAATCACTCACCCTGATAATATATCTAATATATATGTAGGAAGACTTAATTTAAGTACTCTGATTACCCAATGCATAATTTCTTTGAGTGGCATTTAGAAGTTGGTGTGATGAACGAGGAGAGTTCTATGGGTATACAACTTCTTTAACATAATCTGAGTACAACTTCTTTATATATATTACCCAATGCATAGTTAACCATTAAGAATCTTGAACTGTAAGAGCAGTAGTAGCTTTAAAGGTTGTGGCTGGGTGATTTAAATACACAATGCTGAAGTTTGATCCTGGTTTACTCGGTTATTGAATACTTTACCATCAGAACTCAAAGCCAGCATCTGTGAATCCTCTTTGAAAGCCTAATCAAAACTTTTCTGTTCAAAACTGCTTACAATATTTCAATAAATTAACAATATTCCCCTCTCACCCTACTGACTCCTACATATGCGCCAGTGAGCAACTAGACAGATGGATACCAGGCGCTATACAAGTGAATTATTATTATTATTATTATTACTATTTTGTTGTTTCCACTTGATCAAAAAAGAAAACATAATTTTTGAGTCAACATTTCCGGTGTGATATTTCCTGCACATCTGATAATCGTAATCAACTGTTTCATTTATGAAGAATCGTTCTGTCGGAGAAGTAGCACAACAAGTGTGCAACAAGAGATCAAAACTAATTTGGGGCACTAATTATCTCTCCAACCACAACCATACTTGTCTACTGGACAACTGCCATTAAATGTGGACAAGTAAAAAGGTTTTTAATGGTTTCTGTGTTATGTGTCCTACACATTCAAATATTTCAATTATTATAACCAACTTTTCTATGTATGTGTTAGTGAGTTTAGTTTTCAACCCCTTTTAGCAATATTCCATCAGTATCATGGCGGGGGACACCAGAAATGGACTTCACACATTGTACCCATGTGGGGAATCGAACCGGGGTCTTTGTCGTGGCGAGCGAATGCTTCAGCCACTAGGCTACCCCAACGCCCTTTCTATGTATGAAGAATCGTTCTGTCAGTGAAGGAGCTACACAAGGGCCATTAAATGTAGACTAGTAATAGGTTATTTAGATGGCCTTCACTCCTATGCTCACGCCTTCCCCATCCCGCTTACCCCAACCTATATTTTTCCTGGGAGTCACAAGTAGAATGAGTAATAATAGGAGTGAGTTTGGTTTTATCCCGTTTTTAGCAATATTCCAGCAATATCATGGTAGGGGACACCCCACAAATGGGCTTCACANATTGTACCCATGTGGGAAATCAAACCCGGGTCTTCGGCGTGACGAGCGAACGCTTTAACCACTAGGCTACCCCCCGCCCCATGAGTAATGATAGGAAGGAGGTGGTCCAGTGTGCATGACAAGGTAAGAATGGGGTCCTTTTCTCCACAGTGTGATGCCAAGTTTCAGTCCAGGACTACTGCTAGGCATTACACTTATTGCAACAAGTAAAGTAACACATTGCAATTATACTATTACAGTGATACACTTCAAAATTTCCCACTAGACACAGGACCAGTGAGTGGACAACAATTAGTGGTCCTGTCAGTACTTCACTGGTCCAAAATAACATTCATAGATTCACTTAACTATCAATACAAAATTCACTGGCCACCAGGACCACTGCCAACTTATCATTTAGTGGTCCTGATGACGTTTTACTAGCCAGGGACCAGAGGACCAGTGTACATTTCACACACTGCAGTCTGGGGTAGCAGACTTAACAGTGGTGTTACAAGTAACTTGAATCATACACTCTTGTCTGTCTCAGTCCCTGACCCACACTATTTTCCCTAATGCCTAGCCCTCCCTGCAATGCTAAAGCCCTAAATGAGGCAAATCTCCCAACTTATTGGGGCCTCCTTATAATTTAAATGGGTTTATTTGTTGCTATCAAAATTATATATATATATATTCAGGGACTAAGCGTTAGTCTACAAACAGGACAGCACTGGCAATTCAGCTGAGTGTTTTACCCCCTAAGGGGACAACAAAGTGGCAGTTACTTAAATAGTTGGGTTGTAGCAGTGTAGCAAAAGTGCTGAAGGTCTGCCCTGTTATCTTCATTTGTTGAACCCTGCCATAGATTTAACTTCAACTAATGTTCACTTGCCAGAGCCATCAGTTGATTTGCAAGCCACATGAAATGTGGTTAGTACCGAGATTGATTTAGCTCCTGACATGACCCTGTCCGTGACTTTATTCTCGTTACTTCTCACAGATACCACACCTTGGCATAAAGCCCCACATGTGTGTTACTCTGTTCATTGTTCTAGGGTGTAATACTTGTCTCAGCTGCTGTGATTGCCTCTATATGCCGGCTATTAATTCATATTTCACCGTTTGATACCTGACGTGCAGACTGTAATCTGTTGATGATATATAGTGAATAGCCGTCTCTCGAGCCACTGCTGCCTCTCCTGCTGTCAGGGCTGTTATCGTCCTTCTGGTGTTTGAGTTAACTCTCCTGTCTCCTTCTCACTATCTGACAGGTCATTTTAATCTCGTAACTAACATTATCCCTCTTAACTTTGACGCAGCATCTTAAACAGGCATGTCAATCTTGTGTATACCTCTTAGCAGCCTATTGATACTTCTCTACCCGCCACCTAACCCATCTGTAGGTAAGGCCAGAAAAATACATGTCCGTTGCCTATTACATGCTTTTTTAAAATAGTCATTTCATCTTTATTTTAACCTTTTTTAATATTTCTTAGTCGCCCCAGGTGGGTACCTGAGACTGTCTTCAAGGATACTATATCATGTTGTAACAATGCATTGTGACGAAACATTGAAAGATTTCTATATCAAATCATTATTTATGTTAAAATATTTAAAATATTTGCAGGTTTTGTCAGTGAGAGCCCATTATGCCAATTCAATGCAATCTATTTTAGCCCTACATTCACTGTAAAGCATGCAAATATCATACTCGATTTGGATGAAAATGATTAGGGTCGGTCGGGTAACTTGAAACGGACATTGTTTGTGTGTGCCTAAGACAACTGATGTGGTGATAAGGACCAGATATATTGGTTCCTTAAATTGCATTTTATGGGCTGTTGTATCAACAGAGACAGTGGGCATGGCAATTCTTTCAAAATACATTTCACTATAGGTGCTTTTACCAAGTATACAGGTTGTTTTAGAGTTGGATCTTTTAGTCTTAAGTGCCTGTACCATGACGTGTTGAATGGATAAAGAAGTTGAAATTCATCACTCGCTTTGTAAAGTAACCAGCTCTAGTAGCAAAACATTGTATTAAAAGAAAAGAAAGCTGAAGTCAGTTATTCTTTAGAAGTGGGATTGTTACCCAGTTGATACCCGTTGGGCCAACACAAATATGCCCCTTCTCTGCTGATGCTATCTCATCTGTCACATCAGTGAAGAAAAAACAATACAATGTTTGCGACACTAGTCTGTGTGTAGCATCACCTGCCAGTCACAGTGCCCCGAGTATGGCGCTCCTGTCAGTAGGCACTGATAACACTGTGATATATATGCTATATTGCATGTTGGGGAGGTGGATATGTTGTATATCACCTTGTGCTAGTTGACTATATCTACCTCTCAAATGTACAATACTGTTCTGACACATTGGATTATTTGTTTTAGTTTTTGTTAGATGTAATCTTTTAATGGAACCCCCTTGGTGTACCACTAAATTTTATTGATGTAAAAAAAAGGTCTGTTCAACAGCGATGGCTCATTTGCCCTCTCCTACAAGATATGTCAGCACAGGTTGATAAGAGGGATTTAAATTCAGAGGTTTTGCCTAGACTTTGCCGTTCATGTTCCATTTGATACCAGGGTGAGATGCTACTCTCTCCTATTCACAGATAAATTGAGGTGGACAATTTGTAATTCAGAGATAAATCTAGTATTCCAGAATAAGTGCCCTTGGACAAATTGGTTTCATGTTAAAAATTTGGATTTTTTAATGATATTTTCATTTTTCAAAATTTGGAATTATTGTAATATTTCATTTCAAGCTTCCTGCTCCATATTCGTTTGGTTACTTATGAATTACATGTCAAGTCTATGAAGTGATGGCTTAACATAAACTTAACATTGACTGTGAAACCTTTTATTCCAGTTTGGGAATTTTATTGATATTCTTGGAGCCAAGGGACCAAAAGCTGGACTCTGTGCAAGTCTAGATAAATATCTGTCATGTGACCATAGATATTCCTTTCTGCAATTTGTGAGCTTTTTGGAAAAAAATGATTCTGTTTTCTTTGCAAAAGTAATCTGTTTCTCTATATCAGTCATGTATTTTGGTAAAACCAACTGCATATTATTGATAAAAACTCATATGATTTATTTAGCTCTTGAGGAGGGTAATAACAGCCTGACCGAAACAGTGTCCTATTTACATATTTGTCACAATGAAATATTCCTGAAACACTTCGTGGGATATTCTGTGTATTTATCAAGCTGATCATACAGTAAATATGTTAAATATGTGAATATGTTATAACTGAATCAGTAACCTGTTTTGATTATTTGAAACCAGTATGGTGAGTAAGATGTCTGTTAAAATGAAAATGATTTATCCCAGTAAATTTCATTCCGTGGTGGCCATGCCACAACTGTCTATCTATAATAGGTTTCTGAAAAGTCTTTGGGGATTGTGGGTAATTGAAAAGAAAGTGCATGCATTCCTATTGTTTAAAGATTTGCTTATAACGTGGCACATCTGGTCTAGTGGTTCTTAAAATTCTCAATTTTTTAGTTGTTCAGTTTTATTTCTATTTAAATCCAGAAGTGTATGACATTTGTTGGAAAGTGTTCTGCAGTAATAGGAGGGAATCCATGTTTATGAGAAAGCTGTGGACTGATGGGTATATTCAATAGAGAGTACATACATTTGTATATTTTAAACAAACATTAATTGCGTGTCATTATTTGTTTACTAGCTCTAAAATGTCTCCACATGTTGTTAGTTGTACATACAGTTATATTTAAACCCAGAAAGCCATGACATTGATTGTAAAGTTTACCACATAATGACTGGGAGACAATTCAACTACACCAGTTCATTACAAGCAGAATGCCGCTCGACCAAGTCCCGGATTTCAAAGGCTCCTACACACCTACTGTGGAAAGACATTGTTTTTCAATTCATTATGTATGGTGGGGGTTGGGTCAAGTAATAGTAGTCGAAAACATTGTTTAAGATAGAAAACAGGAAGAGAAATTGTTAACATTTTGTTAAAACATACTTGTGTTCTGAAAATTATTTTATTGTAAATTTAATCTGCTAGCCAAAAGTTTGCAGTCTTGTTGTACAATGCATCAATACATTGTATCTGTCTTCCTGTGTCCTCTAATGTGAGTACATGATGAGATCTTCAAAGATTAAGAGATCCTAGTAAATCAAGATTGTCTTCAGTCAACATTGCCATTGTGATCTTGTGTCATGAATATTCTTTCCTCCATCTGTGACTTTTGAAAAGGTTTTCTTCCACCAAACTACAGGGACCTCAAAATAATCCAGTAGTGTGTTCTACATGTTTCTTGACAAAGAACTGTTCATGTCCAGAAATTGGTCGTAACTGCAGGCGGTTCAGTTACAACTCAAAAGACGTTGGACATGTTGTTTGAATAGAGCATGTTTATGAAATCCATCACTGCAATGAACAAATTAAGCTGTTTATTGGAGTAATTAAGTACGATCACCTTGGCAACTGCCTTCACAAATAGATCAGTTTGATATCAGACTGTGTCTGCCTCATGCACAGTGTGCAATGTTTTCACACTTGAAACAAGACYGCCTCCGTGGTGTAGTGGTTAGAGCGTCCGCCCGGAGAGCGGAAGTTCGCGGGTTCGTTCTCCGACCGCGTCATATCAAAAGACGTTAAAATATGGTACTTGTTGGTCTCTGTCTGGTGCTCGTCATTAATGGGTACAACAAGGACTGGTCGGCTCAGAGTCAGTACAGTGTGTCTGAGTGGGGTATTCATGCTTCACTGCGGCATGGTATCTCAGTGAGCTAGCACTA
>VKKT01000889.1:60195-75541 GCA_008038995.1 Haliotis laevigata
TTGGTTTGTATTACAAGGGGGTAAGCGCAGTAGTTGGAACAGTGAAACAAATGCACGTGCAGCGCGTGATGAGCATTAACTTGTTCTCAGTGTTTCATTTGATGTGCATACCCCCTTGTAATACAAACTTCGGCCCACTGAACTCACTTTCCATAACCTCAGCTCACTGAACTCACCCTTATAAAGTCAGCCCACTGAACTCACCCTTAAACCTCAGCCTCTGATCTCATCCTTCCAACCTCATTCCTCTGACCTAACCTCACCTTCTATAATCTCAACCCACTAAACTCACCCCCAATCCCCTCAGCTCAGTTTACACACCCCATATAACCTCAGCCTACTGAACTCACCCTCTATATCCTTAACCCATTGAACTCACCCTATAACCTTAGCTCAGTTTACTCACCTCATATAACCACAGCCTACTGAACTCACCCTCCCACAGAAATGTTTCTGTAGATTATTGTGCTGCTAATTCAACACCATGCTCTGACAAGTCTTTCACCATCTTGTTTATTATCCACTGACACAGACACCACTGGATTCAGTTTCCTTGTTAAAAGGTCGTATTTCACAAACATTCATTCTAATGCAGCCTATCACCATGATTGCTCTTAAAATAGCTGTGTGTGAACGGAGAAAAACCTAAATTAGATCTTTACTCCCGTTAGAACGTTTTATCAGTTTCTCTTACAATCTCTCGAGTATGAGAATAGCTGATTGTTGAGAGAGCAAGGTGTATGAACAGAATATTTCCTCTGTACAGCTGAGAACCGCCATCAAGAGTAACATGTTTCTAATTTAGGTTCTCTCTGATTTGGTTGATAGTAATTGTTTGGCGACCACTTGTAGTAATTGTTTGATTTTGACGGGAAATTTAAGCTGATTCTGTTGACCGAACCCAGTGCTAATTACAGGGCTACTTAGTGGTTTAATTAGTGTCCTTTCTACTGTTAACTTTAGTCTTGAGACAAGGCCGTCATATCAGCAGAGCAGTCAGATTTGATGAATTATTATTTCTGTAAGTAGCCAGTCTAGTTGTCAGCCTCTTCGTCCCGATTGTGTGCCAGATATTGATTGCTGCTCAAATTGCGAAAGTGGACAGCAAGGTGGCGCTCTGTGGCTGCTTCAAGGTCAACATGGCCATCTCCTGATGACTGTAGCCTGGAGCGCCAAATTCGGTCCTAATTGCCAAGGTTTACCCATGCATAAGATCGGGTCGTCTTAGAATCAGTGGTGGGCAACCTGTTCCTCCATCTACAATATCACCTCAGGGTTTGAATAGTGACCAAAGACATAGCTGTATTTTACATTTACTGGGCTGGAAATAACTCGGAGGCTAAATTCAGGGTGTTAGTTTCTCATCAAAGAACTACAATCTTTCATAAACCCTTCCAGAGTCCTTAATGAGAGTGGAGTCTTTTCTTTGAGTCACATCAAATATTTATGTCACTGTATGAAAGGCCTTTGACCCAAATACAATTTAGTACCATTTATAGATCTATACATCTATATTTTTTACGTAGGACAGATCACAAAGCTTTTGGTATGTCAGTTTGCATGACAAAGTGACATTTTGTTCTACGGCATCATGTTTCAGTGGTAAATGTTCGCAAGCATATTAAACTGGCATTTCAATGAGTATAATGTTCCGATACTAATCTTAGCTCAGTATTTAGAGCAAACATGAAATGACACTTATCTTCTTATTTCTGATTTACAAACAGAGCAAGTTCTTACTTGTTTGGAAAAAAGTGTTTTCTTGCTGTCGTCAGCGTTTACTGGCATATAGTCCAAAACAAAATATTATTTTCTTGTGTTGCATTGGACAGATATCTTTCTGGTTGTAAACGGATTTAGATGTTCTTGATAAGAAATATTTATCAATCTTTCAATCTAAAACTATAAGAAACTGTGTAATTTTGATGACCATGTAATATAACTGATGTTACCCAATGTTAATCTTCATGTTTCATCACTGATGACACCAGTGCCGCTGAGGATTAAGGTGATGCAATTCACTATGTAGAGTTAACCCCCTTAGTCCATCCAGGATCTGCTGATTGTGGGTTCATTTCCACCTAGACTCTGCTTACGATCTCTATTTGTCAAGATGCTGTTTAAGCACTAAGGTGCCATAACTCCAATGACTGAACATGGACTTAGGACAATCTTAGCGGGAAGTTTGTTTTGTACAACAATAACCAGGGCCTAGATTTTCGAAGCTCTCTCAGCGCTAAGATAGTCGTAAGTACCATACATTAACATTAACTTATGACTATCTTAGCACTAAGAGAGCTTCGAAAATCTAGGCCCAGGACAATAAATATAAGTGGTATATGTCATTGAGCTGTATCTCTTTAGGCTTTCTTGCCATATAAAGCTGATATATAGCATTAAAACAAACTCACTTTAGGTGAAGGGCTTTTCAAAGGTCGTTCTCTCCACACTAGTTGAGTGCCAGGAAATGTGAACTATAGTGCTGTACATACTACACAAAACAAGTTAGGGTCACCTGATATTTTCCTATTGCTATAGTTAGTGTGTCATGCTATGTGAGAGAAACTATAGTAAATTGACAGACTTTGTTAATTCTTAAAATTTGAGTAGTATATATTATATAGAGATTGTTGCATGAGCATCTGTGCCATACTGATTTCTAGGGGTGACTGTTGAGGGGGAAACAACTATTCTATTGCAACATACTATTGCAACCAACTGTTGCAATGCTATTGCTGTGAAACCCAGATCAAGTAAACAGTTAAAACATAAACTCAATGAAGCTGCAAGTCTGCACCTAAACATCATGTATTTTGCGCTGTGCAACGGAAGTCAGTTACTAAATTATCGATAGTCACACATACTATGGATGCATTGATAGTTTTTCGTTCTAACATTGATTCATTGCTATCAGAGACTCAACAGTTGCAATCCATTGATAGTTCGAAGCATTGTTACAGCCCTACTAAGTGAGTGTAAGAATTATTGTAATTCATGAATTCAAACACCAGTTTTCAGTGTAGCATGCATGCTTGTATATCAATTTTGTTTGTATCCATTTTTCACTTCTCCTTTAAAATAATGCACTGGGCCTCCTTTCACAAAGCACTAATGCGATCGTAAGTCACTAAGGTAACCTTAGTTCAATGTTAAAGAATGGGAGTTAAGGKTAACCTTAGTAAAAGTTGTTTCATGAAAGGAGCCCCTGATCATTAGAGAACCACAGTTGTTAAAAGACATCAGCAATCTTCAGCTATGACATTGTTTCTAGTTTCACAACATTCTGAATAAAAAGCCAATGACGTCAACAATCATGGGGCATGTTAAGTGATGCTTGCACAAGTTGACATACTGTGTTTATTATAGGTAATCAAAACATTTCATGTCACTTTAAGACCTTTATACCCAAATGGCCAGACTTTCATATAAATGTAAAGTTAATGTCATTAGTGTGCTTAACCTGTCCTTCCATTGGAGACCAGAAACCATTGCCAGCATGTGATGTATCTCTATATTCCCTGCTCCAGCTGTTGATGGATAACGATAATTCATATACATGTACATTACCATAGTAAGCTGAGATGGTATGGATGTGTGTAATTGATGATACCTTCTTCAGTAGACCAAAATAATTAACTCTGCCAGAGAGATCTCTCCTTATGTTTTTTTTGGGGGGGGGAAATATTTCATTACGCATCTTGTTGCGTGTTGCTTTGCATCGTGTTTAGAATGATAACTCCAACAAAGTCTACAGTGACATATTCCTTTAGGTTGTTCTTAAGAGTGTAAGAGTGCTGATGCACTTGCTTGGTTTAGGTCGTTGTTTTCCGACAGACATATCCTGTAGATATCTAATATGCCACAGAGTTTTAGTCCAGTCATACAGCTGGTGGATATATTGATCATACTGTAAGATGGTAAAAAGGTAGCGCTGTTGGACTTGGTTCTTGCTGTTAGACTTGGGTAATGCTGTAAGATTTGAGTTTGACTTGTGTCATGGGGTAAGATTTGTGTTTCATTTGGGTCATGGTGTAACATTTGTGTGTCATACTGTAAGATTTGTGTTTGACTTGTGTCATGGTGTAAGATTTGTGTTTGACTTGGGTCATGGTGTAAGCTTTGTGTTTGATTTGGGTCATGGTGTAGGATTTGTATTTGACTTGTGTCATGGTGTATGATATGTGTTTGAATTGTGTCATGCTGTAAGATGTGTGTTTGACTTGTTTCATGGTGTAAGGTTTGTATTTGACTTGTGTCATGCTGTAAGATTTGTGTTTGACTTGGGTCATGGTGTAAAATTTGTGTTTGATTTGGGTCATGGTGTAACATTTGTGTGTCATACTGTACAGTTTGTGTTTGACTTGTGTCATGGTGTAAGATTTGTGTTTGAATTGTGTCATGCTGTAAGATGTGTTTGACTTGTTTCATGGTGTAAGATTGGTGTTTGACTTGAGTCATGTTGTAAAATTTATGTTTGATTTGGGTCATGGTGTAACATTTGTGTGTCATACTGTAAAATTTGTGTTTGAATTGTGTCATGGTGTAAGATTTGTGTTTGACTTGGGACATGGTGTAACATTTGTGTGTCATACTGTTACATTTGTGTTTGATTTGGGTCATGGTGTAACATTTGTGTGTCATACTGTAAAATTTGCATACATCTTACAGCATGACACGATTCAAACACAAATCTTACACCAAGACACAAGTCAAACACTAACACTAACCTTGTACTAAAGACAATGGACATGGCTCGCAATTCATGCTGGGAAACTTGACTCAGAATTTATGCTCGGAGAGAGGTGCTTCAAAGTGTATGCTTGGAGACACGGTTCATACTTACTACTTGGAGATGTATAACTTTGTTGTATGCTCAGGTTGTTGACTCACTGAGTGCTGCCTGAGAGATCCAGATTACAGCTGCACCTTATTGCTGAAAGATCTTTACAATGATTGAATTGTTAGGTAATATGTAAGTGGAAACATAACCTTTGTCACTCCCTTGTGGGGCCATTAGTCCTGTTTTATCTGCTCATTGGTTTCCAGCCTACGACAGGAATTGGTTTAGGATTCTCATCAATGCATTCATTATGAGGACTTTAATTAGTTTATTACGTTCAGAAGGATTTAGTGAGGCCTGGCATTTCAGTGATTGGGAAGCGTGTATCTTTGTGAATTCAATGAAGTCATCTATTGATTTGCCTCTCACTTGTTTTGTTTTACATTTAGTTTACATTGCCTTGTTCTGATCCTATTTTAAAATTTAGGTTGAGTGCCTTACAATGACTTTCACTAATTGGGAAAAAGAAGAATTGTTCAAGTTTTAATCTTGTTTAGGGCTCAGATTCTTGAGACTAAAAAATGTCATTTCTGCCTTGAAGAGTAAATTTTTTTTAATTCATTAATTACTCTTCATATCTTCATCTGAAATGTACAAAATTCTCTGCTACAGATAAACACCTAAACAGCCTTCAGATTGAGTATGATAATACATAGCGTCCATGCTTCTCACCCACAGACTCCTTAGAGTGTGATAACACACATTACAGCATAAGATACAAGCACATATATCATACCCTATCATTATCACATGCCAGTTATCTCATTATATTGCCTGTAACCTGCTGTCAATATGTCATTGGTTCCATTTCGGCACTAGTTCTATCCATCTGTCTTAGCACAATCCTGGAAGTCTTGGAGTAGGTTGCTGGGCTTGCCCCACCTAGGCAGGGCCACGTCTAGCAGCAATTATCTGTTTCCATGACGTCAAGAAGGTAGCAGAAGAAGTACGGAAGAGGAGGAGACAGCGGGTGGTGTGAGTAAGACGGCCAGGGCACATTGATTCTCCCTCCCGCCAGCCGCCAGAGAACGAGTCTGTGTGGGATTTGGTACCGTTGAGGCAGGTGGACTTTCCCTCACTTAAACCCTGGAAAAAGGTTTGCAAGAATAGTTAGTAGGGATAAGGAGAGGATTGTAAAGACCCTCAGCTTGGTCCGCAGTTCTGAATTCCATGTGATGTTTGATTGGGTTAATGAAGAGAGGAAGCGCTGATTTCTCCTGGTACGTGCAATCTTTTGATGGTTTTGTCTGTTATTTGGAACTAGGTGTCCACTGGGGCCGGGGAATCAAGATATGAGGTTAGGAAAGGAATATGCAGATATTGCAGATGGTTGAGTAGACTTGATACCATGTTAAACTCATGTAGATGAATGTGTATAATCTTGTGTTGGTGACCGTATCTGATCTTAAGGATTGGTCATGTGAGTGTAGTATAGTGTAGTGTAATAGTTGATATTTATTCTAATGAAGTGGTTAATGTGTATTTTAATATATTTTTATCAGTGTTTACTCTAACATGGTGCTTAGTTACTATTTATTCTAACATAGTTGTTAGTGATTATCCTAATGTTGTTTTTAGTTAGTGTTAGTCTTATATAGTGGTAAGTTAGCGCTTATGCTAAGGTAAGGTATTCTACTGTAGTGATTATTTATTGTATTTTTCTAATGTATTCATTCTAATTTAGTGGTTAATTGTTTATTCTAATGTAGTGATAATGTTATTAGTATGTAGTTAATAGTTATAGTGTGCTTATGAGTGGGCAGTAAATAGTTCTGAAGGAGACAGAAGTGTGTTTTTTCCCATTACACCCAAAGGAATCTGTTTCTGAGGAAAGGAAAGAACGAGTTTGCTTTTTCACTGGTGTTTTATATTTCTGTTAGGGTTGGTGGTGGTGTGTTTCATTTTATGATAAATACTAAGTACATTGTATTCTTATCTAGAGAGACATTTGTAAACGAAGAAAAACTAAAACAATTAGCAGACATTTGGTTTTTAGTTGATATCAACCAGAAACCTATCTTTTAAGATCGGTAATTATTATCTTGTGAAGTATTTAAAGTGAATTATTATTTTCAATGTTTGCTTAATGTTGATGTGTAAGGCCGATGTTGGTGATGATATATGTAGATGTCACTGTAGGTTGACATCACAATTTATCATCGCTGTGTAAATGTGAATGTTTAAATGTGTCGATGTAATTGTGGTCTATCCATGCAGCTATAGGCTTCATAGATAGATATGTGGGTGGAAACCATCACACTTTATTGACATGGAGATAAAAATCAATATTGGGTTTGTAGATTGTATAAAATACTTGTACATTCTCTGTAATTTGTTGCTAGTGAGGATTTGGGACAGTATTTGACCTAGCTAACTGTGTGTCCAGTTCCTTCCATTGTTTCTCATGCTGTCAATCACTACTTTGGCTTTGGTGGGATTCCTTCCAGGGGGATTGAATATATTTCTTATAAGTCAGGCTTCTGCCCATATCAAGCTGACAAACCTTTGGGTCCTGGAACAGTTCCTGGCTACCCCTTGTTGACACAGGTGGTGGGGTAGCCTAGTGGTTAAAGTGTTCACTCGCCACTGAAGACCCTGGTTTGATTTCCCATATGGGTACAATGTGTGAAGCCCATTCCTCGTGTTCCTGCTGTGATATTGCTAGAATATTGCTAAACGCGGTGTAAAACTAAAACTCACTCACTCACCTTGTTGACACATGAATGGGTGATCTGTGTCGTCTGTCTGTGTCATCATGGCCCGATATAGATCATTCCTCATGCTGTTCACCATCTTTCGTCTGACCCTAAACTGATTATTTTGGCTGACTGCAGAAAACAATATAGGACTCATCTCAAATCAACGATCTCATCTAGTGCATTTAGACTGATATTTGAATGTGAAAGGTGAATGACTGTCCTCAGTGCACTCCGCACCGTCCATATTACTGGATGTATTATTGAAGAACTTTCATGTGCTATTGATGATGGTATTTTCCTTTTGTTCATGTCTGTCAGTTGGAGTCAGTGATGTAATTGCCTAAGAATGTTCCAACCCAACAACTAGACCCACCCTACCTTTGAAGTGTAATTCATGAATGTTCAACACTTAGGAGAAACATTTTCTTGTAGAACATGATACAGCTGACTGGAGTACGGTATTCGTGAACTACGGCTTCTAACAATGCTCTCAGGCTCATCTACATGAAATATTATATTTATGTTTGTGACAGTTATACAATATATTTAAGAAATATTGTTTAAAAATACTCAAACCCCAGAGAGAAGTGTGTGTTTGATATTGCGAAAAATAAATCCCCAATTTTCATCCTAACTTTCATTTACAATTATGTACTTCATGACCTTGAAATGTTGTAACAGATTATCTAAACTACAGGTGTTCTGTTCAATTGAACATAATGTCATGAAATATTGTAACAATTTTTTCTAAATTTTGTATGTCAACGTACTTGATATTTTGAAATATTGCAACAGACATTTTACCGTTTATGCTCCACAGTGGAACTTATATTCAAGATACATTGTTACAGATTACTTTTACTATTTTGTCCCATAGCATATAATTTCTTTAAATATTGTAACAGTGTATATTAACTATTAACTATACCCATCAAAATGTGTCTCTGGAATTTTTCTTTGCATTTCGTTTATTTTATGACCTGTATGTTTGAGACAGAAATAATATATCTGAATTAATAATTAATATGATTCATATGAAGTTCTGTTTCCTGACGTCAAGGAAAGTTAAATAGATTTAAAGAAATTATGAAGTGTACAAAGGATACAATGCTTTGATGCTAATGTCCTTGTTTTTGTTCATCATGGTTTTTATCCCAACCATGACTTCTTGATCTTCCCCATAGAGATTCTGCATTAAAATAGGCATCATATTTCTTGGATGGGCAAAATGGATTGGTGGTCAAGTGACTTTGTTCTGTGTTGTTATAATGGCATGGATCATAGCATAGATCCATGGTCACAAAGTCTTTCTCTGGATCATTGCATGGATCCTTGGTCACAACATTTATCTCTGGATCCTTGCATGGATCCTGTTCACAAATTTTTTTCTCTGTAACTTTGCATGGATCCTAAACAAAATCTGTCCCCGGACTGTTGGTTCCGGCATTATAATTCCATAGCATTCAGCAACATATGGTAGCATACAGCAGATCCTCACCATTTAGCTCTGTCATTGTGAAACAGTTGAATTTTCTAGGGAGAACTAATCTACTTAAAGCATGACAACAAATTTCTACATAATTTGGATGGATGATCAATTCTAGATGTCGTCACCAATATTGTCAATAATATCTTGTCTGTTGGTCCACAAATCACGATATATTTGTTTACTTGTTTTATGTAGAGATTTGCTAACCTAACATATCACAAATGCAGAATACAATTACAATTTAAAGAACAATCTTTGTTTCGACTTCCCTGACTGTCAGAACTATGATTTCAGGAATTAAAAAACTAAGGGCAGTTGGGAAGATGGGTTGGGTGTAACTATGATTTTGCAACAAACAAATCTTGTCTTTCATTCATTTTTTACCCATCTAAAGATTAAATTTATAGAACTCATTAAAAATATACTTTTTATATCAACCACCATAACAATGAATTTATGAAAATCTATAAACCAGATAAAGGTATATCATATGTGCAAGGTATATTTTCAAGACCACACAACCGTCATAATGAATGGATTGAGATGGGGAAAAAATGTAATTACAATAACAGTATTTCAGATAACTGAACCGCTGGTGTTGCTGAGATTTAAGAGGTCCTTAAAGCTACTTGTAGCCATTGATAATGGAGATCTCCACCAATCAGATTCTGTGTTCCGGTACACATTATTACCTTGACAATACCATAATTGTTGGTCATAAAACAATCAGGACAAACCAGGCCAGATGGCCTGGAGATTGGAACCATTATTGTACATCATAAATTTTACCAAGGCTTTTTATGGAAGGGAAAAAACCTATATATTGCATCGATATTGTGATTTGTCATAACAAGCACTGCTAGTGGGTAAACTGGAGCTATTTCTGTAGGAAATTGCTTGTTGATCATTCAGTTGTTAGTTTGGTTTGTTTCTCTAATTACTTAATGTATTGTGTTTGGAGTTTGTACATTCCTGTAATAATGATATATTGTATTGATTTAGGATTTTGAAAAATAATTGGATGTTGTTCAAAATTTAAACCTTTTGAATTTTTATTCAATGTCAGACTGATGTGAAGTGTAGTTTTGTCATTAAATATTAACAATATGCATAGTTTGTGACATCTCTAGTGACAGGATAATTGAACATTTATGATATGTGTCTATTAAATGTAAATAAGTGACAGGCAAAATCATTGTTTATGATATGTGTTTATTAAATGTTTGAGGAATTTTATGGATTTTTTCTGACAAGTCAGGCATTTTCCTGACCAAAATTAGTAAGAGAGCTTGACACACTATTGTAATCTTTGTTTAAGAAATCGAGGATTTTCCACAAATAGTAAGTCATTGTGGCACCTCGTTAGCCAGATCAATATGTAATCTTGAAGTGATTTATTGATTCTAAGCAATACCCCTTGAGGAGGAGCAGGCAGGATTGAACAAGCAGCAGTGGTGTATATCTGTCATATACACCAGCCACACAGGCAGTGACGGACTCCTGCTGAGGAACTATCCTATCTGCTCCTTCTATTCCTGTACACTCCTCCTCCCTGGCAGAGTGTCAACGTATGTTGGTGACGAATCCCTCGTCATCACATAGTCATCAATCGTTACACGGAGGATCATCCTCGCATGAGGGTCTTCTACTGGAGGTGATGACCACATAATCACCATGGCAACCAAAGATCTTGGAGGCATAATATACTAACATTTAATCTGACTTACTGGCTACAATCTC
Source organism: Haliotis laevigata (assembly GCA_008038995.1). Taxonomy (NCBI): domain Eukaryota; kingdom Metazoa; phylum Mollusca; class Gastropoda; order Lepetellida; family Haliotidae; genus Haliotis; species Haliotis laevigata. Next base: position 70,964 of record VKKT01000889.1, read on the forward strand.
AGTTGTGTGCCGCATGTCTTGACCATTGGTTGTAGACGGAAGGGATATTCTCAGACAACTGGACAAGACAGTTAGTTGATGATCAATGTGTCGTGGGTTTTTAGTTAGCTAAATAGCCTGCCACCGAACATCAGCATTTGGTTCTTGAAAAAGTAAGTTGTCCTTTGTGCTATCTCTGCCCGTTATTACTTCTGTTTCAATGTACGAAACAACATAATCAACTGGGTCAAGTGATAACATCATATTTTGTAGTTTTGAATTTTGAATCTGTATTATTAAACCTCTTATCGTATTTTTATGTTGAAATTGGGAACATATCAATATGTTTCATAGGTTTAATTTTACTGTATTAATTAATCAACTTTGAAATCAGTAGAAAGAGCGATTATGTTTACAATATACACTATTTTGCTATTTTGGATAAGAAATTTAACATGTCAGAGAGTAGATTCATTACCCCTCTGGGACTCCAATGGGCATTTATCTTTCATTTTATGTCTTCCAAGTATTTTGTTACTCTTATACATATCTTAAGCTGGAAAAAACAAACATATTTAGTTGACAGAAAGATCATGATTGGATAATTTGGATTATTTTTATTCTTATGTTTATCATGCCAGTTAAATCAACTGTATGACAGTTGACATTCATTATTAATAGATGTAAATGTAGAAACAAGTATCCTATGACTGTGTTATAATAGTTGACGTACTGACATGTGACATTAGTTTATATACATTTAACACCACATGGCCCGTAGTGATGCAAAGACAAAATGCAATGTGCTGTTTCTAAATGTACTAATGTATATCAATAAAATGCTGATCTGGGTAGGTATTGTTGAGATATAAAGATACATTTATAATAATTTTAGAATTAGAATTATATCACAACTAGGACGATATCTGATAAATGCGTTAGTTTCAAAAGACTAAGAGATGCAGAGCTACTTATATCCCATGTAGTTGTGTGTCACAACGTTTGTTGCCTAGTGCTGTTGGTCTGTCTGAAAGTATAGTGTTGTTAACTCCAGTTTGGATTCATGGAGACAGAAGTTTGAATGACTCTACTATGGCAAAGTACAACTGATAGATCTGCGACTTTTTAAATACTTATTCACATAGTGTACAGGTGATTTTTACTGCCCATGATGATGATAGTTTTGTCTTTTCTTGTCAAATAACATGCTTGAAATGAGAACTGAAATTATTGTTTGTAACTTGTGAACTTGTACATTAATACATAATGATGCATTGGAGAAAACATGCTCACCTGGTGTCCTCACTGATTTTCAGTCATCCATTCTTGTAATTTCCCCCCTTTTCATGTCCAGTGGAATTATTTTGGGTAGATAATCGAGTCTGAATTTCTCTGGTGTTTTGTATATATTTACTGCATTTGTATTGATGAACTGAATTATACTTAAGGTTGCTTTCTGTTGTGGTGTACAAGAGCATTGGGCTGACCCCATACACTTGTTACGTATGCATATTTTAGGTAAGAATTAGGTCCCCAGAAACATTGTTATAAGAGGTGACTAAACAGATCAGGTGGTCCTGCTGGGTGACTCAGTTCACGTGGAGATCAATGGTGTCAATCATCAGATTATCTGGTTCAGACAAGATTACTTGGTCAACTGTCATGTAGTTGGAACCGTGATGAGTGCCTTGTGAAACAACAAAGAACTCACATACGGCAGGGGGGCGGTGGGGTAGCGTAGTGGTTAAAGCGTTCTTTTGTCACGCCGAAGACCTGGGTTCGATTCCCCACATGGGTACAATATGTGAAGCCCATTTCTGGTGTCCCCCGCTGTGATATAGCTGGAATATTGCTAAAAGCGGCGTAAAACTAAACTCACTCACTCACTCCCATATGGCAGGTAATGACACCTGGAAGTGTGGACGACAACGTGACAGATTGAACAGAGGGACGACATCTCTATTGTTTGCCTGCACATGTGTGAGGTACATTGCAACACCTACTCAATCACACTCTCCCTGATGTACAGACAGAAGAACATATGATTCTCTGTTGTAATTGCCACCATGGCTTAGGGTTATGTAAGTCAGTGAATCGCTCACTCCAGATGATCTGTTGACCATCAGCAGCTTTGGAATAGCAGTCACTGTCTGTATGACATAAATAGCTGAATATTATGATATTTTTTAATATTTTCTTCTTATTATAGGATATTTATATAGTGCACTTATCCATGCACCTAGTGCTTGCTCTTATGTTAATAATAAGGTAACTATTTAGCGCTGAACAACACGCCACTCACTAGGACATGATCTAAGCGCATACAACGCGATGGACATTATTACCCCCGATAACCCAAGCTGCCTGTGAGGCACTGAAAGGTTAATAGACATATGACTTATCCCACCAGGTACCCATTTTGTTCTGGGTAAACAGAAGTAATTTTGAACAAACTCACTTGCCTAAGGTGAAACCACATGTGCTTCGTGGTGAGGTAAGAATATCATACTCTCTTACTTCTACAATGTCCTTCACCTTCAAACAGAACTAAATACCAAATAACACCCTATGGTTTTTTTGTGTGATATCCCCTGGGCAGTAGACAACTGATTTTCTTGTTATACACACCAGGGCCTAGATTTTCGAAGCTCTCTTAGATAGTCTCTGCTAAGATAGTCGTAAGTTAATGTTAATGTATGGCACTTACGACTATCTTAGTTAAGAGAGCTTCGAAAATCTAGGCCCAGGTATTCGCAATCTGTAATCTTTTCAAGGAATTTTAATCTTAGGAAGTATATGTTATTTTCTGAACTCCTGGTGTCATGACTGGTTTTCAGTGATTCTTTCATATTATTTTCATTGCTGTTTTGCCTGTTACGCCCAGTGGAGCCTGTTTTGGCAGATGGTTGAGACTGTTTACTCCTAGGCATTGGCGATTTGTGTTCAGGAAATTGTATATAATTCTCAAACTAACCTTGACAACATAGATTAGGTTATAATTTCTGTCTCCCACCTGCCTTTTGGAAATATGTTGCAGATTAAATGTACATCCAAATTGTCCGTCAGCAGTGATGTCATGAAATTGTTTTGTAGTGTCAAGACATGTTTCTGTGATGTCATATCATTGAATTATGATTTTCATTTTGTGAAGTATCATTTTTTAAGTCATCAAAACATTTTTCATATTTCATTTTTCAAAGGTCATAGATGAAAGAGTTTCAGAATTGGATTCCCTGGTATTCTTGTGTAAAGAATAAAAGTTGCTTTTTGTGTACTACTTTGCCAAATTAAATAATGCTGTTTATCTTTATATAGCAGTAGTTGCAGTGGGCTAGCCTAGTGGTTAAAGCATGTACTCATAATGCTAAAGATCCAGGTTTGATTTCCCACATGGGTACAATGTGTGAGGCCCTTTTCTGGTGTCTCCAGTCATGATTTTGCCAGAATATTGCTAAAAGTGGTGTAAAACCCGACTAACCTTTAATCACTCCATTATTATGTAAAAATATATCAAATGTATCTACTCCACACCTATCTGACATAGAAGCGGCGTAAAACATTATTCAGTCACTCATATAGAAGTGTCATATTCAACCAAAGCTCTAAAATTATCAAACAGAACAGGGCAATAAAGACAGCCATAATCTCCTGCTATAACCGAGTTTGTTAACAGATCTGGAAATTTAAAGAAGGCACTGTTTTTCATACCTGGCCATTACTGACATAAACGTTTGAAAGAGTCTTATTTCAAGATTGAATTAATCTGCCTAATACATATTTAAAGTTAATATATTTTTGCCATTTATTTCCCTAATCTGATGGTTGGCTCCTGTGAAGTAGAGATTTGTAATTTTGTTACCAAAACCTTTCTAATCTTTTAATGGGCATGGGAGGATGTATTTTCCCTCTTTTTGACAGATATAAATTTTAATCGATTGTTAGAGATCTGAAAGTGAGGCTTTTATGAGCTGAAGCTTTTAGAGGATATGATGAGATTATGCCATTAGCAAACTTTTAATCATTAATGAAGAATGATTGCTTGTAAAAATACAGACTTGTGAGTGAAATAGATGGAATTTGAAATCAAAATCTATGGAACATTTTAGAGCATCCTTCTTTGAATGGCGTCTCCTGAATCTGCTGCTGTCTCTGTGTGATGAAGATCTGGTTCAATGACACTGGAGGGAACATTGTTACACAAGCAAATAATCTGCTGTCTGGGCGAAGTTTCCTGCTTCAAATGCTCCTTTTTGTAGTACATCGTCATATGAGCGAAATATTCTCAAGCATGACGTTAAACCCGATTTCACCTTACCTCACCTTTTTGTAGTATATACAACAGAATGTCACATCACCTCATGTCTCTGATGATATTAATTGTATCACGTGTGCCCCTGATGATATATTTTGCATATTATCATCTGTCCCTGATGAAGTATTTACTGTATGACATGATTCTCTTATGAAGTATTTACTGTATGACATAATTCTCCTATTTAGTATTTACTGTATCACATGTGTCCCTGATGAAGTATTTACTGTATCACATGATTCCTGATGAAGTATTTACTGTATCACATGATTCCTGATGAAGTATTT
>VKKT01000889.1:133461-150186 GCA_008038995.1 Haliotis laevigata
AGGGAGTTGAAATTGATAATGCAATGTGCCGTTGAGATTGACATCCAATGATCGAGGGAAAACATACCAGCACCTTGAGCATGCACTAGTGCGTGGATATGTGCGCTATATGAATATCCTATAACAATAAACCTTAAGTTAGAATATATATAACGCCTAAAGTGACATTATATACCACATCGAAAGTGAGAGTTTTTTTAACACCCAGACAGATTGGCATATATAACACCTAGAGTGAGATTATATAGAACATCTGGAGTGAGATTATATAGAACTTCTGGAGTGAGAGTATCTAGACCACAAGTGAGTGAGAATATATACAACATATTGAGAGGTACATGTGACACTTAGAGTGAGCATATATGCAACACCTAGAGCTATAGTATATGACACGTTCAGCAATATTCCAACTTTATGGTGGTTTCTGTAAATAATCATGTCTGGACCAGACAATCCAGTGATCAATAGCATGAGCATTGATCTGTGCAATTGGGTTATGATGACATGTGTCAACCAAGTCAGCGAGTCTGACCACCCATGAAATTAGCCAACAAACATGGGTTGCTGAAGACCAATTCTAACCTAGATCTTCATGGGTCACCCGAAATAGTGTGTAAGAGTAAACTGCTGGCTGAATATGGGGAACTTTCTGCTTGAAGTAGACAGGCAAGAGGAGCAACTGTGTGACTATGAGTTTTTTTTCGTTTCAGAGTCTCCCAAAGGAAATGTGAGGAAAGCGTCAATAGCTGACAAACTCGTCAAGACTAAACAGTCAGAAGCCATGATAGCAACACTCAAGGTAATATTGTATATGCGTGTGGGATGGATATGGATAACAAATATAATTTATAATCTGAGTCTAAGCCAGACAAACTGGTGGTTGATATAATGAATAGTCATCCATACCCTCCATGTAATGATACACAGTTTGCTAAATGTGCTCTAATGCACAGGGGGCGGTGGGGTAGAAGTGTTGGTTAAAGTGTTCGCTCATCGCAGCGAAAGGCCGGGGTTCAATTCCCCACATGGGTACAATGTGTGAAGCCCATTTCTGGTGTCCCTACGCCGTGATGTTGCTGGAATATTGCTAAAAGCGGCGTTAAACCATATTCATTCACTCACTAATGCACAGGACAGGGTTCAAGAGGACCTCCTACTCAAAACACAGAGGAGTTTATGCCTGTTTAATGCACATCTGTCTGTATCCACGTATGGGCCATGTTTGATGTGAAGATTTCTACTGGGTACTTGTGCTGGCAGATGATGTATTGTGATTTGTATAGTATACATAGTAGGGACAGATTTTTAGGTTGATGCATCTTTGGATTTGATAAAGCTGAAACTGTTTAACTGTTTGTTGATAGTTGTCTGTCATTAATTTTGTATTTCTGTTTGTAGGAGAATGCAGAACAGCGACAAAAGGATTTCCAGAAACTGTTAAATGAACATGCAGAGATTGTGCAGGAGATTGGACGTACAGCCAGTTCAGAGAACCTGATCAGCCAAGCTGAACATGGAGAACGGGACCATTAACGCAGTTATCTCCCTTGGTTGAGGAGCAGACGTCATTTTGAGGGAGCAGAAGGCAAATGTTTACAAGCCAAGTGAAACCATATTGTTTAACTGACCATTGAATGCCAATCAACTCTAGAATGGACCACAGTTATGAACAAAGTGGATACTGGGTGATCTATTGGTTCATATCCCCAATGTTGGATATATCTTGAGGTATATTGAACATGGGTCTTCCAAAACAACATCATTACAAGACATTGGACACTCACATTGTGGATATCTTGGTGAATACGAACATTTATACACCAGAAATGATATCAGGATATGTATGTTATATAGCGTTGGAATAGGTGTGTATGAACATTTATATTCCAGTATATGGTTTTGAGGAATACGAACATTTAACTGGGTTTATTACCAGCACCAATAGAATCCTACTCGAGTACACAGAATTTAATGATGTTTGTTACACTGGGTTGAAAGGGGAATGGATGTGGAGACTGAATGAATATATCAAATTGAAATGCTTCTCTTTCCAATGATTTAGAAGATGACCGGTGATCAGTTTGGTTTTAAAATTATGGCAAAAATAAAAAGAATTCAATTGTGAAAAAACATTCTTTAAAAAAATGACATTGCTTTGGGTTGGTGTTTATATCTATATTTGAACTAAAATGTGTATGTACTTCCAGACATGAAACACATTTCACTTCTTTTCCATGTTTCAAATATAAGATTATCCTTGTCATATTGTGAAGTTTCTGTTTTAAAATCACTTAATGCAGAAAATAGGTAAATTTTATGAAGCTTCATGTTTTGATCTTTCAGTTGTCAAAAATCCTTTCATCGCAAACTTGCATTAAATTATGAGGTGGAGGGAGGTACTCAAATTTAAGGCCAAAATATTAACAATAACTGGTTCACAGATAATGATGATTAAATGTACATTTTGGTCACAGTTGGTACATAATATTGTGTTAGCCATCAGCCTATTAATGTTCCATGATGACATATGGCTTAGAATCAAGAAACTTGAAAACATTCTCAGCATCTTAGCACAGGCAGCCACATACCGATATCCTTGCCATGACAATAGAAGTTCATGAAAACATTGGTAGATGTCATACATGCATGTTGTTCTAGATATTTTCTGATCTCATGTAATGGGGTAAAAATCAATAATTTCACTTTAAATCTATATCTCTTTTTCACAAGATCAGGAAAATGCAAGTCTTGTATTCCACTTGTTCTTGGTGGAAAATCATGCAAGCAATTCTGATTTAGTGAAACATTTTCCTTTTTAAAGGTCAGAATGTGTTGTGAATGTTAGATGAGAATGTTGTTAGTTTAGCTCATGCACAGGTGAAGCATGCTCTTTGCCACAAAGGACTAGACCTACTTTATCATATAATTGTCTAATATGATAGTTTTTCACATAAATATATATTTCAGAGGTGTAATGGATCATGATGCAATACCGTGAAAGGTGAAATGTCATTTTCAGGAAGAATAATTCTTGATTTAAACCAAAGTATGTTTGGACAGTGTGAACCATGTTGAATATTTGTCTGGTTTTCAAAACCTAAATCTACTTTAATATAAATATACAATCAAAGTAATGTGAGCTGTCATGTGTTTATTAATTGTTCTGAAATGCTAAGTTGTTTGGTTAATTTAACAGAAATTAATGCCGGTAGGTTGTTCAAGTAAATATGTACTTGTTAATGTCCTTCAGCATTGCAACTTTTTGATATATACCATTTAGGTACTATTTTCCAAAGGACATATATATATATAGTTAAATTAGAATATGCATAATCTAGTTTCACATAATTTAAGCACAACTGGATGTGTAATGTTGAAAACTGTGTTATTGTAGGGTAAAGCATAATATGATTGAAGTAATTTGTAGTACTCTTCTTTGAGTAAGTACATAGTCAACGATAAGTCAGTATATTTAGTTTTCATCTTAGTAGCATTGTTATTGTTTATTTTGTTCATTCCATTACAACACATATTGTTTTCCTTTGCAAAAGTCTACAGAGGTGTCTATATTCCAGGATTTCATATTTTGTTTGCCTCAAAACAGAAAAATAAAATATAATGCATATCATCTGGGTTTTTCCATTGAATGAATATGGCTACCTTATGTTTCTTCTCTACAGTGGTTAGCTGAGGGGAAAAGCTACTAGCATGTACATATCTGCTAAAACCTATCAAAGGACAGTCAGTCTTAAGGACAGTTCAGTTCTTGTCCTTTTTGTTGGAATGTCTGGGTCAATTCACAATGAAACAGGAGACAAGTGAGCCAACAGGTGACATTATTGAATGAATGTTATTACAAAGAAAAAGAAACTCAGTGCAAGCATGCTTTCTCCTATACGTGTTTTGTGTGATTTCTTAGTTTTTTAAGTTTTCAAAAGTTTAGAAAGATTTATCTATCAAGCAATAATTATTTTTAGCCAATTTTGTTCATCATGTAATTTCTGTTAATTAAGCTTTCTGACTGAATTTCTCTTGCTCTAGGTGGTAATTTGGATTGAGAAAATTATAGAGTGTGTTTGAACTTACTATAAATCGTCTTCAAACATAATTATGTTTGAATGATGTTTCAGATTGGATTGATGGTGTAAGTTTTTGCTGTCTCGTCATTAAATAATTAGACTGACTGACTGAGTTTGGTGTTACGCCGCTTTTAGCAATATTCCAGCAACATCACGGTGGGGGACACCAGAAATAATTAGAGAAAGTATTATGTATAAAAATATACACCTGTGAACAGTTTATGCGTCCCTCGCAATATGATTCCATATAGAACAGACATATTTTTAAATTGCACGCTGTATATTTTTTTGATGTAAAAATTCATTTTGTTTACAAACAAACATACTTATATTGAAATGATTAAAATGAAATGGATCATGTTAGGACGTGTTCTTTAACTTCACCATGGCAATAGTTATTGACTTACACCTTCAATTGCATCCTGAACTACTTTGCATAATAGGTTCCTAGGGTAGCCCAGTGGTTAAAGTGTTCGCTTGTCTCACCAAAGTCCAAGGTTGATTCCCCAAATGGGTACAATGTGTGAAGCATTGTGTAGGATATTGTTGTATTGTTGCTAAAACAATCTGAAACCATACCCATTCTCTCTTTTCACCTTATAAAAGGATCTGTGACCATTTTGAGAAACATACAGAGTTGTTTTCCTAATGTGTAAGTTGGACATTACACAAAGTGAGATCTCTCTCATGTGTACATATTCCTTAAATACACACGGAAGATTGGACTATATATAGAATCTGGCCCGAGTGTCTTCTGAGATAAAGAATGTCAAGATTAGCTGATGAAAAGAACAAATGTTTCAGACTTGCCAAGGGTATTTTACTTTTATCAGCAAGTCCGTGAGATTCTCTTTATCATCCAGAGTCCTTCTTCTAACTTTACCTGTGTGTAAGGGCATCATTTTTTTTTGTGTTTCACGTAGCCACCAAATTCTGAACACAGGTCGGTCGGGGGGAAAAAGTAAAAGAAAATACTTAATAAAGACAAAATTTTCTGAATAATGTTATTGATTCTCATTTATTGTAATTCTTATTACAATTTCTCGTATTCTTTGGACTTGTGACAGCAACTGATTATAAGTGACCATTTTATATATAATGAGGTGGGTATGTTTTAGGTTTGAGTCGGTGGTATTGGAATGAATGGGTCGGCAATAAAATTAGAAGGGTCAGTCGGGCGATGAGAAACACAAAATATATAAATGCTGCCCTAAGCAGTTAGAACCAGTGTAGTATAAATAGAACAGCTCCAGCTTCAGTGTCAGATTAGTGATGCCATTTTGATTGTGACATCATGGCAACTGATGACATCACAATGGTCTCCAAAGTATTATGATCCAATTTTATTGTAGTGATATCTCCTTGTAGTTTTCTCTTGATTTCACCCAGGTCATATCTTATGTACAAGCCTACTTTGTACTCATGGAAATCTGGGTTAGAATTGATCTTCAGCAACCCAACTAGATTTGGTGGTCAGGAGGCTAAAGGAGTTGGTTGACACGTGTCATATCAATGATGATGTCATTTTACTATATTGTCTTGTCCAGACTCGATTATTTACAGACAACTTTTAGATAGATGGAATATTACTGAGTGCGGCTTTTAACAAGAAACACACAAGCCAGCTTTGGAAGATATTGAAGTAAAAAAAATGGGTGTCTCTTACTTGTTTCCAGGTGAATATGTACAGAGAAACATATCAACTAAGGAATAGAAGGTGTGTGTTTATAGGCATACAGCTATATGTGGTCTCTAGGAAGATAGTATGTTGTTACTAAGGTGATACACATAATGTACATGTATTTCATCTAGCTTGTCTTAATGAGTAGCATGATTAGTGAGGTACATTAAGATATGGATAGAACTTTCTTGTGTAAATAGTAATGTTTAAAAGGCATTTCTTATCTTCACTTGGTTTAAATGTGCCCAATTTCACAAATGTGAAATGAACTTATTTTCTTCATCCCAAGTCTGTTAACTATGGTTAGTGATTTGTTCTTTAATATTGTCAATAAGTGATTGAAAGTACTTCTTAGACCTGTCATTTCAAACAAACATTTTCAGTCCTTTTTCTCCAATTTCTTTGAATCTCCCAAATGGGGAAACTCTGAAAAAGTGGTTATGAATGTTGCATTTCAAGCACAACTATGGTGTTGGAAAGGGGGTGATATAGCAATGCTTAATAAGAAATAGGGAGAGTCATGCATAACTCATGAAGCCATCATCTCTCATGTGTTGAGCGGAGTGGAAAATTGTCAAACGTTTCTGGAGCCTGTCAAATAAAGGTTCAAGTTGGATTTTCTGAAGGAAGAATGTATTTGACATTTTTATGATGACACCATGACCCAAAGTTGATGCAGTTGAAAAAGGCATGAAAGATATCCCCTTCTTTGAGACATGTTACAGGGAATGATTCAGGAACCTTAAGATGACTACACTTCTGAACTTTTGACAATGTGATAATGTGGAATTCAAGAATACATAAGCATTCAAGGCACTAATGTACCATAAAGCAACACATAAAGCATCGTTTGCTTATTCCATAGTTCTTTTAATGGTTCCAGCGGGAAACATGTACTTCCATGTGAGAGATTGTGGTTATGTATCTACTGTTTTGTATCAGTTCCGGATACCTGAAGGCCCTGGTGGTGGCAGATCTTCTTTATTGCAAATCCTGAATGTGAAAGGTATTGACAACAGGTGGTAGCAAGTCCTCACCATTACTGGGGCTGGCTGTTCCTCTTCTGCACAGCCTGTCAGAGTTCTTCTTGTCGAAGGATACATAGTTGCAAAACCTGATGGTTGAAGATCCTGTGGTAGATGCTCCTTGTGGTAGGTGATCCCATCGTGGAAGGACCTTCATTCTACCAGGTTCTAATGGTAGATGGGTCCATGATAAACAGTCCTGGTAGTAGCAGGTGCTTGTGTAGAAGGTCCTGAATTGTACCAGGTTCCAATGGTAGATGGGTCCATGATAAACAGTCCTGGTAGTAGCAGGTGCTTGTGTAGAAGGTCCTGAATTGTACCAGGTCCATGTGGTAGATGGGTCCATCATAAACAGTCCTGGTAGTAGCAGGTGCTTGTGTAGAAAGTCCTGAATTGTACCAGGTCTATGTGGCAGATTGTACTTTGATAAACAGTCAACAGTAGTAGGTCAGTGTGGTCAACAGTTCCATTGTAGAGGGTCCTGGTCATAGCAGGTCCTTTGGTTGTAGGTCCTATCAAAGTAGGTCCTGGTGGCAGTAGGTCCAGGTGAACTGGATCAGTGACAGCAGAACAGAGGGCGTTATGCAGATTATTTATGTGTATACATTAAAGATTTCTTAAATTAAAATCAAAATATTTATTGTCCTTTTTTCATTGAGAAGATTGATACATGCCATTATGAAACTTGCAGTAAAGCTGTTTATCCTCATTTCAAGTTTCTAGGATCTGAGAAAACATATTTTATCTCCTCGTCTTATTAGGTGAGCTGCAGACTGCTGACACCTGCTTCAGTTTAGTAACACACCCCATTTAGAATTTACATCAAATGAAAAAATCAATTGTTAGTTCTTTAATTTCTTTTGCACTGTTTAATTTCCTGAGCAATATTTCACATTTTACAAAGTATTAGTAATATGAATCTTGTTCATGAGTACCAGTATGTATATTTTTAATAATAAGTGTAGGCCAAGCCCTCGTCTCTGTGGGAGTATGAGTGTTGTAGCGACAGCTGGCCTCCCCAACCTCTCTAGCAATAGACCCACTGTTCGTGGGAGATAGCTGTACATATTGTTGATGAAGATCATCTTGCCTTACATCAGTCCGCACTGTCCAGTGTAGTCAGTCACACCTCTTTGTTAAAAAATGTCAAAGAATTTCAGATTTTATCTGTGTCCTTGTTTGTGGTGTAATAGGAAAGGTTTCTTGGTAGGTCTAACAACGCATATATGTCCGAGAAATCAAGGGGGAATTCATATCAAATTCATGCTATTTCACTTCTTATTGATTTAGTTTGAACAAAGAAAATATACTGATGAAAAGAAAATACTCAGTGTCAGATTCTTATCAGATATTTTCACGACATAGGTACATAAATGCTAGGTTGTCATGGATGTGTATATAAGATGTCAGAGACTAAATAATCTCGATTACTCCACAAAAACAGATTAATCTGAATGGATCAAAGAAAATCAGCTATGACACCAGAAATTTCAAACCATTTCCTGATTCCCTTTGACAAGTTACCTTAATTCTTTTCATCAGTATACATTGATTATTGATTGCTGTGATTTAATTTTCACTCAACACTACTAGTTACATCATTTTGATATCTCAAACTTATCATCTTATACTAAACTTGAAAGACAAACGTCCCAGTATAAGTGCTACTGTTTCTTTAGTAAATACACTTTATACAGTGATTAACATTCAAAATTGATGGTACATCTTTTACAGGCTCATTCCACCCAGAACTTTGCAGAAATACTTGGCGAGATTTGTCTAGAGGATATTCTCAGATAACAAATGTCTCAGAAAACGAGTGAAGAGTAAGATCTTTTCAAAATGTTGACAGTATATGGTTACTTATGAGGTTCTTAAAAGTTGTTGAATATTTATGTTCACAGTAATGAATATTCATCAAGTCATCTTTGAATACCCTTCAACAAACTACATTCTTTGTCTTCGCATGCTTAAATGACTTTTTCATAGAATAAGTGTAATCAGTTTATTTGATAACTATGCATTGTAAATGTTTTTTGAATTCTTGAAATTTTCATCCTGTGGTACACGTTGACGTGTACTCATGACTGACATTGCGACAGGACTGAATATTATAGGTTGGCAGCCTATGTGTGGCGAATATGTCTGTCATGTTTGTTATTTGCCCTGATTGAGCATATGTACTAGTGATTATATGCCCTTATAAGGATGTCATATCAGTGAGAGATTCCACCTGGACATTTTGAGGTCATTTTTGACCTTGGCCTCAGGGTTATCAAGGTCATGCTTGCATTTTGATCTACTTTTTCATCTTGTATATACTTTCTTAGTACACATTTCCACTTTGTGTGAGATTTGGATTTTTCTTGGCACTACAAATTCAGACTTGTGTATCAGCATTGTTTTGGAAGCAGCATAATGCATTTGTGCTTAAGTTTCTTTTAAAAAGTAATTATTACTTGTGACAAGAGGTATAACATTTGAAACACAATCTGAACTTGTATGCCTTTACGCTATTAAAGGGAGATAATCCAACATATTTTGAATATGTCTGCTCCTAGTTTCAAATCAAATCTATGGCATCAATTCTTTTCCGGAATGAATGTCTTAAACGTTTTGGTCTTTTATAACACATAAAGTCTTACAAATAACTAAAATTTGCTACTGTGAGTTGTCTCCCTTTATGGTTGTTGATGACCTTGACCTGTTGACCTCGATGTAGTTTCTACCATGTCCAGTCTGCTAGTGTACCAGATGATTGGAATATATGTGAGTACCTAGTTGTGTACATAGCCAGGATGTGTAAACTTTGAATGTTTTTGTCTTATATGACATGGTAACATATTTTTGTAAAAAAAAGATCAGGAATAAAAATTTTGTTTCATCCAATTTCATGTCATCATTGATTTGATTGTAGACACGGTCTGTGAGTGAGAACGTTTCAACACCTACGTAATCAATAGCAATCATCTGATTAAAAATAGTTTCGGAGTATATATTCACATTTGGAGTGGCAGTAAGATGGACATCTAGTATTGTTGAGTACTTTGTATTCAGTATGGATAAATTCAGAAGATGTGAATGCACAGGTGCTTGTCTCATGAAGTGACCCAGCTCAGTAATATTGAAACTACAAACGAAAGACTTAGGATCAAGATTTATTGGTTTTCTATACTGAAGTGTGACTAAACCAACTGTACTCCCTAATGTTTGCACTGTTGGTCATTGATGTGAAGACTGATTGATTGATTGATTGATCGATTGTCATTTGACCCCACGCAATTGGGATACGATGACATGTGTCAACCAAGTCAGCAATCCTGACCATCCGACCCACTTTGGGCAAGCATGGGTTACTGAAGACCAATTCTAACCTGGATCTTCATGGGTCTCATGTGGAGAGGGCAATACAGCAATCTTTAGAAGAGAGAAATAGACAGCAGATGACCCCACCCCACCCCTCTCAGGTTGAGTACAGAGCCCCATGAGGGGTAAATTAAATACTGCTAAGGGATAAGTTAAATTAGTCAAATCTTTGAATGTAACTAACTGATTTAAGGGTTCTTTGGAGTTCTGTATACTTTGAATTTTACATACTTACATAAGTACATCCAATGAAAGGTTTGTAATATATACACATGGAAATACATATTGCAACATAATATATTTTTCATAGTATCAATATATTACAATTAACCATGTGAAAACCTTTCTCTACAAAAAGTTCTATGGACTTCAATAATGCTGACAATATTGATTGTTAGTGCTATGAGCATACCTGGTGTGGAGTTTGGCGCTATATAAATGGACTTATTCTTACCTTTTCGTATGTGTATGTTAACTGTCTAATTGTAATATAAGCTGTAGGAACTATATTACTATATTTTCACCTTTAAGAGAGGCATTAAAAGATACTTGCAGCATTCATGTATATCCGCGGTTTACATATGTCTGAAGGTTTCCGTCACAATGTCAGTGCATGGCTCTATGCTTGAGGACGTGAGATGGATGTATTTCGTCTGTCTGTGAAGCAGACATGTCATCTTGAACCAGATTTATACTTGGCTGAAGATTAAATATTACTGCCGGTTTGTTTGTTTGTTGTTTAACGCCACTCGCAGCAATATTCCAGCTATATGGTGGCGGTCTGTAAATAATCGAGTCTGGATCAGGCAATACGGTGACTGACATCGTGAGCATCGATCTACGCAATTGGGATATAATGGCATGCGTCTACCAAGTCAGCGAGCCTGACCACCAGACAAGCGCGTAGCAAGGCAATGTTTTGGTGTAAGCAGGATAGGTTGTAAAGCTTGATATTAAATAGTATTGAGAGCTTGCGCAGACGTTTTAGCAACAATCATGTGTAAGCCCGGGCTTTTTTTTACAATTGTAGCTACGCCCCTGTCAGATCAAGTCAGTCGCCTCTTTCAGGTAGAATTACATTAACTTAGCTCAAGCGCTGTGCAGTATTTCAGTTATGTGACTGTTTAATGTGAGTGGAGAGCCTAAGGAGAAGCAGGATGCATACATATTCCACCTTGGTTAGATTCCATGACAAACCAAGGATCATATTTCTTTTGAACTCGATATCTGGAGAAAACAATTGAGAACCCCTGTGAGACATATTGGAAGATTTCTAAAACCACCAAAACCTAATATTAGATTAGTTAAAATATGATAATTTCACAGCGTTAGTTGGGATAATTCGCCATGCAGAGTTGTGTCCCCTGACCACGCAAGCATCCTATGATTGTAGGTTTCAACCCAGGTTCGCCCCGATTGTTTCTACGTTGTCAGCGCCATACCAGTTCGCCTCACAGTCCCTGAACCACATTATTTTCCCTACTGCCTAGCCTTCCCTGCAATGCTAAAGCCCTAAATGAAGCAAGTCTAGATTCCCGCAAGTTCAGGTCTGAATCTCCCAACTTACCTGGGCTCCTTTTCAATTTACATGGGATTATTTGTTACTATCAAACTTATACTGGGGCTCTTTTTCAATTTAAATGGGTTTATTTGTTACTATCAAAATTATATATATTCAGAGACTAAGCGTTAGTGTAGCGCCCCACCTGTGCTTGTGTGTTTCACCAAAGTGATAAAGGCGTGAAACCTCCATCACATCATGATACAACAGGATGATTCTTTGAGTGAGTGAGTGAGTTTAGTTTTACGCCGCTTTTGGCMATATTCCAGCAATATCACGGCAGGGTACACCAGAAATGGGTTTCACACATTGTACCCATGTGGGGAATCGAACCCGAGTCTTTGGCGTGACGAGCGAAGATGACTCTTCGAAATAGACGTCTGTACACAACATCTGGAACATTTGGAAACCCTGCAGAACCTCGCCCAATATTACAACACGTTGTAATGTTCGTACAACCACCACTACACACTGGTCATATCACATGAAACTGATCGCTGTATCAGTGCCAGCTCATGGCCCTATACTTTAGCATCGTGCCTAAGATCAAAGAATCGAAGAATAAAAGAACGTGTAGTGTCTTGGCAACATGTTGGGTTCTGTTTAAGACTCTGCTGTCAGACATGAGAAGAAACATGCTCTTACAAAAGGCCTTGAAACGTTGAGACAAACCTTTTATTTGTTTGCTTGTGGTGTCGACGCTGCAAAAATTACTTTTGGAATAAGGAAATCCATTTCTGTTGACGGAGATGTCTTTAATCTGTGTGGAACTGTTCCTGCAGTTCGATGACACATCATCAACAATGGAAGTGGTTGCAAGTGGTCTGTAACATTACAGAATTTCCTCTCATACTGAGTGACAAAAGTAAGTGAACAAGTACGAGTACAGCCTGACTACGTCACTGCTACGATTAACCTCGTACGGGGACGTATAGTAGCAGAATAACCTGGATGGATGATCCAGACAATTTTTAATTCGGACGAT
Source organism: Haliotis laevigata (assembly GCA_008038995.1). Taxonomy (NCBI): domain Eukaryota; kingdom Metazoa; phylum Mollusca; class Gastropoda; order Lepetellida; family Haliotidae; genus Haliotis; species Haliotis laevigata. Next base: position 146,159 of record VKKT01000889.1, read on the forward strand.
TTTAGTGGGAATTTAAGAAGAATTTAATATCCAACCCCTATTTTATCGATATATTCTCCTTATTTCCTTCCATCAATATACACAAATACGACCGAAAAACCCCACATGTTTGGCGGTTGCTAAAAATTGAACAACAAATGGTCACATCAAGATGATATAATCCTTCCGGGTAATATATAGTTGTGTTTTGGTGACTATTTGCAGAATATTTACGATTTGATAATACGTATTTTTTAGTTAGTCAGTCCCAATTTTCAAGATTAACTTTTTGTTGACAGTGTATGTTTCAGGACACTGTCAAGCTTTTAACTGAATTCCTGTATAGTAAGATACAGTGTAACTAATATATAAAAACACAAATTACAACTGACTGAGTTTGGGTTTACGCCTCAATATTCCAGTAATATCACGGCTGGGGACACCAGAAATGGGCTTCACACATTGTACCCATGTGGGGGATTCGAACCCGGGTCTTCGGCGTGACGAGCCAACGCTTTAACCACTTAACTACCCCTCCGCCACACAAGGATCCGCTGATCGTGGATTCACCTATGTGTGCTGGAACTGATAACATGTCGACCACGAGGTACAGGTCCTCAACCTCCTCTGATCAACTTCTGATGATGCCTCAGTGTCGGAGGTTACAACACTCACTCAACGGTAATGCCAGTGGCATATAACCCCTATGACATTAAATAGTGATATATGTTTAGGGTATACATTCATCCCTAGATGTACTCTGCAAACTATTCCTTAATTACTTTGGTGACAAGATCATACAAATTAGAGGTTCTCTGTACAACCATGCTCCCTCTAGAGAATCTCTCTCTCAGCACCCAGAGGTCGCTCAGCGACCAGCAGCACATCACCTGTGGTCATTTCCTCCGACAAGCGAAGGTGAAATCGTAAAGCTGATTAAGAGTAGTCCTACAAAGTCATGCACGTTAGATCCAATATTGGCTACTAAAACAATGTCAAACTGCAGTAATTCCTTTCTTTACACACCTTGTAAACACTTCATTGTCAGAGGCGACTGTTCCTGCTGTCACGAAGGAAGCAATAATCTCTCCACTGTTGAAGAAACCCAATCTCGACCAGGACATACTGAAAAACTATCGCCCAGTGTCCAATCTCTCGTTTGCGTCAAGGTTGAGCGTGTCATTGCTAAAAGATTAAGCAACACATGTCAAGCAGTGGGGGGTATTAAGAAGTGCAGTCAGCATACCGGGACCTACACAGCACAGAGACAGCACTCGGTGCAGAGTGACATCCTGCAGGAAGTCGACAGAGACGGTGCAGCTATCCTGGTCCTGCTAGACCTATCTGTGGGTTTTGACACCATCGACCATGACATCCTGCTCAACACCCCGGAACAGTGGATTGGCATCAGAGGACAGGCTCTTCAGTGGATCCACTCCTACATGACTGACAGACATCAGCAGGTCAGGATAGATAGTTCCACATCCAAGAACACAGTTCTTCGTTTTGGAGTTCCGCAGGAATCGGTTTTTGGACCAATTCTGTTCCCTATCTACACTCCTCCACCTGGTGACATAGCCAGAGCTCACGACTTCTCCTTCCATTTCTGATTCCCACATGACACTTGAGCCCCATGTCAAAGCAATCTGCAGGCGGTCCTACTACCATATCAGGAATATTGGTAAGATCAGAAGATATCTTGATGAGAAAACAGCAGCAGCATTAATTCAGGCATACATCACATCTCGTCATGATTACTGCAACTCACTCCTCTTTGGTCTCCCAGGTCATCTTGTCAAGAAACTGCAGCAGTTCCAGAATACAGCGGCTCGTGTGGTCTCTCTCACTTGCAAATTCGAGCACATCACCCCTGTCTTGAAGAGGCTACCTGTTCACTACCGAACCATCTACAAGATTCTGCTCCTCAGTTTCAAATCTCTCCACAATCTTGCTCCTGACTACACCTCAAGTCTTATCAAGCCACACCATGGACCAAACTCCCACTCAACATACGGCCCACACAAGAACTCTCACTCTTCAAAACCAGACTAAAAACACATCTGTTTAGCCAAGCCTACTGAATCTCATTGTATAGATGTGGAACTCAAAGCGCTTTACAGCAGTGCTTATTTGATTTTAGTGTGTGAGTGAGTGAGTGAGAGAGAGAGAGTGTGTGTGTGTGTGTGCGTGCGTTCGTGAGTGCGTGCGTGCGTGCATGTATGTGTGTGCGTGCGTGCGTGCATGCATATTTTTTTTAGAATTTTTCAGTTTGATCTATCTATTTTTTGTTGATCTTCAAATCCACACGTATTGATATTTCTAAAGAAAGCGTCTTTTAATCTTGGTGCTGTCCACACAAAGTAGGTGAAACATTCGAGAGTATACACATTTCTGTGAAAAAGGGGGTGCAATATGGCCCTGGGACCCTATCCAGGAGGCTAGGGTTTTGTTCGTAATTTTGTTCTAAGTATACATATTTGCATGTCTAACTAACATAGGAAAATTCATTCATGTGTGTGCCACCTTGACCTGCTGTGATGTCTTGTTTACAACCCGTGCCATAAATATCGCAATGCCTCTGGTTGCATTATTTGTGCGTTCTGTCTTACTCGGCGTCGCTTGTTTTCTGGCCATCTCTGTCTTATACATTAATTCCTTATTATAAATTGTCAGCTTTGCGTCTATCAATCGCATTGACGTCACACAATACGCACGTGCTTTTGTCTCCGGGCACCGTGGTTACCACGTCCATGACGTCATCGCTCCAAAATCTATAGTACTATCGTTGCCCTATGATTAGAATCCCATTAGAACCGAAGGGATAAATCGGTACGTCCCCATCCTCCAAGGATAGACACTTCAACACTACCGACTTGTGACTCCATAATGGCGACACAGAAGACAAACCACGTCACGGCGACCATCCTCGCCCATAGCACTGTTTCCCCTGGTCTATGCCTTTTCATTAATAACCATTTCTATAAATATATGTCCCTTATCCAGAGGTGATGTGGTCCAAGAACATCTCAGGCCGAGCCTGACAGAGACACGGTATTGATCCCCCGGTTGCTTTAACTGCCCTAACATTTCTTAGGCAACAGGGGACCTAATTATACGGCTATTTTCAGCATGAAAATCGCTGCTTGTGCAAATTAACAAAATATTTTCTTATAATTGTGACGAGATGAACTTCAAACAAAAGTCGCCACAGCGAGTCAGCCCTGTGTAGACGTGAAGCGGAGAACAATAGCAAGGGCATTGGGGCCAATAATTCCCTCGAACTCCTGGGAGAGATTGTAATGTTCTCACGTCGAACTAGGGAGATTCAAGGGCGACGTGAAGGACTCTAGCCTCAGACCAATGACTCGCCGCACGGTTGAATATGTCGTTAATGTCCTATTCTGGAATCCAGGCAGCTGTTGCACCTTGTATTTTAAGACGTCTTGGCGTGTTTTCACCGTCTAATCACCGACTATCCCATATTCGTCGCCAAATGGAATCATTTCACATTGATCACGTTTAACTGGAAACACCGTGAACATCAAAGCCGTTGGTTAATTAACAAGAAATATTGTTTTCCTCACGAAGCATTTGTGTAACAATTAAATAATGATCCAAGCCTATCGCACCAGCATTCTCCCGTGATAATACAGTAAAAGAATTGTGTCTTGAAATAACGAATAATAATGTTCCCGTGCTTGTAGTTTTATTACACTGTAAATTATCCCCTGCATGGTTTATTCGTCATATCGGCTAAACAGTGTAAAAAGCAAACTAGTTTCAGTGACCATTAAATTCATTACAGTCAGTGGTTCGGTCCTACAACAACTTAAAGAATATCGGGTATATATATACCAGGGCGAGGAGAGTCTTCGAAACTTGGGAATGATGACCTTTTGTTTTCGTCGTCGTTTGATACGTACCGTATATGACCGTCTATAAACCGAATTTTGAGGACCAAAAAAAGCAGTCTGTAGAAGGGGGTCGTATTATCCATGGGTTACGCTTTCGTCAAACTTTTTTCCAGGGGTAAGAAAACAACATCGTAT
>VKKT01000890.1:38223-50019 GCA_008038995.1 Haliotis laevigata
AACCCGGGTCTTCGGCGTGACGAGCCAACGCTTTAACCATTAAGCTACCCCACCGCCCCTCAACCTTCCAGAAACGCCAAGGCGTCGTTTTCTGTTACCTCGCCTCAACTATTCTGCGTGAATATATTCACCTGTATTGTCCTTTTCCTTGATGTGTATGTATGTTGTTTACTCACCTGTTTCCTGCCTTTGATTCCAGTGAGCCCGTGCAGGACGTATCCCTGCCTTAATGGCGGATCATGCAGTCCCATCCAGACAGCAAATGGATATTCCTTCCGATGTACCTGTGACAGAGATTACTCCGGAGATGACTGTAGTCAGGGTAAGAACTTTGATTGATTGATTGATTGGTTGGTTGGCTGGTTGGTTGGTTGGTTGGTTGGTTGATTGATTGATTGATTGATTGATTGGTTGGTTGGTTGGTTGGTTGGTTTGTTGGCTGGCTGGGTGATTGATGGATTGATTGATTGATTTATCGGTCGTTCGGTTGTTTGATTGATTCTATATTGTTTGTACGGATGTTTCAGGACTTTTTGTAACCCCATCATTGACCACCTTCATCTATTTAGGAATACCTTATCACTTTAGGATTATATAAATACGGATAGTTCAACACCTATATTGACAAACGTTGTGCTGTTGCAGGACGCGATGACTGCGCCAGTAATCCCTGTCGGAACAATGGCACCTGCAGTGACGGCATCGGCAGTTTCGTGTGCATATGTGCTCCAGGAATCACCGGAGACAGATGTGAAGATGGTAACAGTTCATAGACATAGTTATTAACGAAATACTTGCTCTTATACCAGTGTTTACCGAGAAACATAAGTCCTACGTTAAATTCTAGACATCCACGTACCCGCGTGGATTTGTGATGCATTCCTGTAATCGGAATCAGTTCACACTACTTCAAGACTCTGAATAAACAACAAACTCATGGACGTGCCAAACTCATACTTTCAAACATTACATAGATCACAATATTCGTAAATATGCAAGTACGCTGTTAGTAAATGAAGACTTCAAGGGCAACTTCCATAGACCTACATTGTAAAATGCTCACTGTTTCCTGTTTACAATACCAAACAATTTGTCTGTGAGAATTAACTAGCTTGTCTTCGAAGACCCTTGAACAGTAACTGGTTCTAAAAACAAACCATTCATTGCGCATATTATCAGTTTACTTTCAGCAGCATACTTGGAGAATTGTGCTTCACCATAGTTTATCTGTTATACACCATTTATGTTCATAAACTGATTGCTTCTTTTATTTTTAGTTAATATTACCATTTTGCAGACATCAACGAGTGTGAAGAGTTGTCTCCCTGTCGAAATGGTGCCACGTGTTTGAACACTCTCGGCAGCTACGTATGCCAGTGTCCTAGGGAGTTCACAGGCAAAGATTGCCAGACAAGTAAGTGAAGTACTTATTTGTATTAAGTAGGAATTAATACAAATAAATATGAAATTCATTTCATTCTTAATCCTAATATAAACTTCTGCTATCGACGCTTCGATGATGTGTACATCATTACACGTCAGCTGTCTTAAAGATTAAATTCCACACAGGAAACATCCACATAAACTATGAAACTTTCAAAAACAATATAAATCATCGACTGGCTGATTTGATTGTGTTAAATTAAGATATGATTTTGTATAAATCCAAACGCCATCAATATGGAGGCAGTTTTGTGCATATGTTATAAGGTAACACACATATTCATTTCTTTCCAGAAATTACGAATCCCTGTTCACCAAATCCGTGTGTGAATGGTGGGTGCTACTCAAATGGCGACAACTTCATCTGCAACTGCCCTCGAGGATATATCGGCGATAGATGTGACCAGATCGACAGGTGCACGTCAAGTCCGTGCCTCAACAACGGAGAATGCAACACCGTAGGAAACACGTTCACGTGTACATGTGATCCTGGCTACTCCGGCACAACCTGCAACATATACGACCCTTGTTACAACAGTCCATGTGAGAATGGCGTCTGCAGCAGGAACGGTGTTAACTACGTCTGTAGATGCCAACAAGGATACGTTGGTAGAAACTGTGACGTCGTGGACACGTGCGGCTCCTCCCCCTGCTTTAATGGAGGGTCCTGCGTCCCATCTGTGACAAGCCAAAGAGGATATAGCTGTATATGTGCCCAAGGCTACACCGGAACTAGATGTGAGAACTTCCAGCCATGCCTGAGTAACCCTTGCGCTAATGGGGGTGTATGTACAGCCAGTGGACGAGGATTTGCTTGCCAATGCCCAATAGAATACACTGGCGCTACCTGCACAGAAAGACGCAATTTTTGTGAACCGTACCCGTGTCAAAATGGTGGAGCATGCTTCTCAAACGACGAAAGATTCATCTGTAGCTGCACGTCTGGTTTTACTGGTGATAGATGCGAACAGATAGATCGATGTAGCTCTAACCCTTGTCAAAACAACGCAAACTGCATCACGATTGGTAACTCCTTCTCGTGTGATTGTCGTCCTGGTTATTCTGGTCGCACATGCAACGAGTATAACCCATGTTTCGTCAACCCCTGTCAGAACAATGGTATCTGTCGAGCAAGCGGGGGTACCTATACGTGTGAATGTCAGCAAGGATTCACGGGAAGGAACTGCACAGTCATCAACACGTGTGAAACATCTCCCTGCAGAAACGGAGGAACTTGCTCACCAAATGGTCTTACTTATCGTTGTAACTGTGCTTCTGGATATACCGGATTCAACTGTGAAACGTACCAGCCTTGCGAGTCGAACCCTTGTCAAAATAGTGGAACATGTTTCTCGAACCCAAGTATCAACTCTTACTCATGCCAGTGTAGGGCAGGCTTCAGGGGAAATAACTGCGAAGAGACGGATTATTGCATCACAACACCCTGTCGGAACAATGGCCTATGCTCTAACACCAGAAACACCTTCAACTGCACATGTCGCAATGGCTACAGCGGTAGAACCTGTGAGATTTCTGATCCTTGTAATTCAAACCCATGTCTAAACGGCGGTTTCTGCGATGCCAGTGGTCAAACCTATAGGTGCATATGTACAGACATGTTTGTGGGAAACAGATGCGCTTCAAGAAACCCTTGTGCTTCTAACCCCTGTTTGAATGGAAGATGCCTGGCTCTAAATGAATCCAGCTACGCATGTGACTGCAATGCCGGTTACTCGGGTCCCCAATGCCAGACGTTTTCAATCTGTTCACGACAGCCGTGTAATAACGGGGGCACGTGCATTGGAAGGGGCATATCTTACACCTGCAGCTGTCCACGAGGATACACCGGGAACAACTGTCAACTTCAAGACCCATGCACCTCGAATACGTGCGACAATGGTGGAACATGCAGATCTTCTGGGTCGTCTTTCATCTGTGAATGCCGCCAGGGTTACAGTGGCGGGAGGTGTCAGTTTGGTCCCTGCTCACCGCGGAACGGCGTCGCCTGCTTCAACGGTGGGACGTGTCTGCAGGAAGGTTCGTCCTATACGTGTGAATGTCCTGATAATTTCACCGGTCCAACATGTCAGATCGCGACCAGCTGCCGACCCGGGCTGTGCCAAAACGGTGGCGTCTGTTTCTCCTTCTCAGCAACATCATTCAACTGCAGCTGTCCAAACAACTACACAGGCCAATACTGCGAGAGACACGTGTGCGCTACCTTCCCATGCGCTAACAGCGGGTTCTGCTTCCCCGATCCAAGCAATGCAAGAGGATTTGACTGCAGCTGTTTAGCTGGGTATACTGGAGACACTTGTGAAGATGAGATTAGACAGAACTGTGGATCTAACCCATGTCAAAATGGAGGGGAATGTGTTACGCGGGACTTTGTGTCGGGTTATTCGTGCTTATGTCTGGATGGGTTTACTGGACCGAACTGCGAACGAGAGGTAAATGCCTGTTCCAGCCAGCCATGCTTAAACGGAGGAAGATGCGTATTTGATGCATCTTACATTGATCAGTACAGATGTAATTGTCCAGTAGGATTCGGAGGTAAGAACTGTCAAAACTCCGAGGCAACCTCTTGCCGGGACAACCCTTGCAGAAACGGAGGAACATGCAGATTTGATGCTTCTAGCAACATTGGCTACATATGCAACTGCACAGCTGGTTATGAAGGCGCAAACTGCGAGACCCTATTGGACCCTTGCTTGACCAACACTTGTCAAAATGGCGGAAGATGTATCCGTGATCCTTTCCAAAGGTCTGGCTACCTCTGTGTCTGTTTAGATGGATTTGGGGGAACTAACTGTCAAACCCCGATCGACTTCTGTGCATCCAATCCTTGTATTAACGGTGGAAGATGTACTTCCTCTGGTGCAGGATACACATGTCAATGCACTACTGGTTTTGGTGGCATTAACTGTCAAACCCGCACCAACTTCTGTGCCCCGAATCCTTGCAGAAACGGTGCTACCTGTTCCCCATTAGGGTCCACTGGCTATATATGTCGCTGTGCACCAGGATATGGGGGTGTAAACTGCCAGACCAGGATCAATTTTTGTGCACCAAACCCTTGTAGAAACGGTGGAAACTGTATCTCATCAGGATCTGGATATTCATGTCGATGTTCTGTCGGGTACGGTGGAGTCAACTGTCAGACCATCACAGGTGCCTGTTCATCGAACCCGTGTAGTAATGGCGGAACTTGTGTTCCATCAGGATTAGGTTATTCTTGTAGGTGCAGACCTGACTTCGCGGGCACCAACTGCCAATCTCTCGCCAGTGCATGTAACCCAAATCCTTGCCAAAACGGTAACTGCGAGTATGACGTCACCCAGCTTCTCGGGTACAGCTGTCGGTGTAATGCTGGGTATCTCGGGAGAAACTGTGAAACCAGGTCAGATCCCTGTTCCAACAATCCCTGTCAGAACGGCGGCACATGCGCACCAGACCCACGCAGTGTGAATGGTTACGCATGTCAATGTTTCCAAGGCTTTGGGGGGCAAAACTGTCAGACCAGCGTTGGACCATGTTCTACAAACCCTTGTCAAAACAATGGCATCTGTGTGACCCTCTCAAACAATCTGTACTCCTGTGCATGCCCAGCGGAATTTACAGGACCTAGATGTGAAAATCCAAACAATATATGCAGTACTGTAAATTGTCAAAATGGAGGAAGATGCGAAATCGACCCAAGCAACCCCAGCAGATTCAGATGTGTCTGCCCAAGTGAGTACAGCGGTTTACTCTGCCAGATATCAAGCATCGAGTCCTGCCAGAGTGATCCTTGTGTAAATGGCGGTGAGTGTTCATCCCTCTCCTTTGGAGGCTACATCTGCACCTGCCCTCGAGGATTTGCTGGCATCAACTGCCAGTACATGACCTCCCCAGCCTGCAGCCCCCAGCCGTGTCTAAATGGTGGCAGCTGTACCCCCTCGCCAGATTCGCCCTTCAACTTCACCTGTTCCTGCCCCTTGGGATTTGGTGGCCAATACTGCCAGATCCCTCTGAGCACTGACGGCCCCTGTAAGTCGTCTCCTTGTCGCAACCTGGGTACGTGCGTACCCATTGACAGCGTCGCCTACCGGTGTGAATGCTTGAATGGATACGTGGGAGATAGCTGCCAGATCCGGAACTTCAACTGCACTCCCAACCGGTGTCCCAATGGCATTTGCTACCTAACCCAGTTTGGAGAAGTCGATTGCATGTGTCCGCCGCTGACCAAGGGTCGACGATGTGGTAGGTTGGAAATTAATGTGAATAGTGTATGAATATCGATAGGACGACTGTTCATAGTTTGTGATTTACAGATATTTACAGTGTTTTCTGTAGCCATAGCAACATGGATCACAGAGTGGGCTAAGGTGTCGTAGGTTTCCATGATTCGAACCAATAATAATCTGGTCATCCCTGTCTCATTAGTTTTAACAAGGTGATTAGTTACATGTATATTGCTTTGGGGTTTCCTCCTATGGAACAGATAAACGTAAATACGGTTAGACCTGCAAAACATTACACTCGCGCGAAATTTAGTTATGTCTGCAAATCATTAAAAGGATACGTTGAGGTTTAAGGAGAAATAATTTCCAGTTTGACTGACACCGAGAACGAGATTTTTAGGTAACCACCTGAACCTAAACCTAAAATTTTGAATGTGAAATAAGCAGCGTCATTGGTTTTCCTAACCAACACATGTTATTCTTTTTTTTCAGAGCAAGTCGATTTCAAGTGCCCGCGCGGTGCGGGAGGTGAATTTCCACACCCGTGGGACTGCAGCCTGTGGATTCATTGCGACTGGGGACGTGCATGGGTCAAGGATTGTCCAGCCGACCTTCACTTCAGTAGGATCACTCATACCTGTGACTTCTGGGACCGGGCGGGCTGTGCCGTCAAGCCAAGCAGATACTGGTTATTCTAGTCGACACCAGTCAGAACCAGTTCTCAATGAGCCATCATTCAATCTTTCCTTTTCAAAATATGTTTCATGGTTTTCTACTAAAATGAAACACCAGCTAATTATCGTCGATTATGTACAGCACTACACACCTACTTATTCAAACGATTGTGATAAATGTGTTTTATGGAATTATGCAGCGATTTCAAGTAAAAGAGTTTGAACATTTTGAAAGATCGATTGGTGAAGCGTCATGACATTTCCAGCAGTACATATAAATGAAACACTGATGATTTCATTCAGCTTCTGTCGTTAAGGGGTATGAGGCTACATCCTAGGTAGCAAATAGTTGGGCTACGCTATACTATCCAATACATATAGCAATCACCTCAGAGCTTAAATATCTAGAAATGATCAGTATGTCATTTATCGGAGGCATGATCAGCGGCCCCTCAGAATGTTATTGTCTTTCATGTAGTTGCATTCCAGCGTACCTTGTAAGTGAGGGAACTTAGGGGCGGTTCTAGCTCACTATTCCTGGTGATAATATTTTTCTACTTTTATGTGACTTTCATATCCAAATGTATGCTTGATATATGTTATATACATGTTGTCACTTAATGTTTTACCATAAGGTTCGCAGATACTTTTGATTCTTGAAATTTTTCACGATTTGGTTTAGATTGCCGTTTCGAATGGATTCTAAAATTATTTTTTTTATCACCTTTCAGTTGTGCATCGTCGCTTCCTGACTTACACGTCATTTCCTCAATAATCGTATCATACTTTGCATAATCCATGTAAACTCTCATTGCATAGCACTAATATTGTTGTATCTGAAGTTGTTTGTCACGTTTGTGTTATTGTGTTCATTTCCAGTTTTCAAATGTATGTGTTTCATTAATGTTCACCATGTAAACACTATGTGAAGTCGGTTCCCTGTTATAGGATATCAACAAATACTGTTGAGCGTGTAAATTAAGCTGAGTCAAGTTTGTTAAGAGGTAGCACCAGTGTGCGAAATAGCCACTGGTCCGCTAGCCCGTGGCTAGTACAAATCCAGTCGGGCCAGTAAATCTCCTCAGTCCCGACTGGCTAGTGAATTTTCATGGGGTCATTTTGTAAATATATCACTCTCTCCGACTTGCTAAGTTACAATACACTTGTAAATCATGCACGACTATGGCCTGATAAAAATGTTCATCATATTAGCTGCTTAATGATGAAATCCGAGTCTACATTCAAATTTCAGGCCAGTTAATTATTTTGTGAGCTAGTAACATTACGGCAAAGCTAGCATCAACATTTGGAAACTATTTCGCACACTGGGTAGCACGCAGTCCAAAGCGTTCACTTATTTTACGGTTGGTTTAGGTTCTTGTGGAACGTGTTCGATGTATCCAGATGTCTGGTAATGATGCTAAAGAGAAGCAATCCAAGACGAACTGAAGCAGGGTAACTTATTACCATGGCTAGCTGAATAAGTTCTTACAAAATATCAAGTATTAAGGGCGTGGTTGGGTAGACTGGTCAAAGCGTTCTTTCGTCGCCCGGGTTTGATTTATGTCGTAAAATATGGGCGATTCAATTCACATTGCCCCCTGCTTGGTGGCTCACTACGACAAGTAGTTGGGTCAAGCTCACCCGAAACAGCAATGTCCGACAACCTCATTCTAACTACAGAACACAGGAACACAAAGAAACCAATAATTTGATTTCGTTGTGATCACAGTTCGTTATATGAATTTCGACTCAAATATACAGCAAGTGACCGGGACCTCAAAAACAGTTCGTTATATCTGTCTGGGGCGGTGGGGTAGCCTAGTGGTTAAAGCGTCCGCTCGTCACGCCGAAACCCAGGTTCGATTCCCCACATGGGTACAATGTTTGAAGCCCATTTCTGGTGTCCCCTGTCGTGATACTGCTGTAACATTGCTAAGAGAAACGTAAAACTAAACTCACTCACTCACTGTATGTGCGTCAGTTCGACAAAAGCGTGTTCGCAACAAACGTACTTTACTGTATACTCGACTATAAGTCTATTTCTTCTCTGCGTGTTGTTTACTGGTGAATCGCCTTTATCCAAATTATTTAACACACTCTCTCCCTTTCTCTCAGTCCTATCGAAAGTCCCTTTTAATTATTTCGGGTATATAGGATACAATAATTGTTGTCATTTTGATATATGCCCGAGTTTTCACGTATCATTACGTGTATATCTTGCTGTTAACTGAATTGTGTTAAAGTTCTATGTTTTGTGTACTGCAGTGTCTGTTCAGACGAAATGTAAATAAACTGAATTTCAAGACAAAATCTTTACAATGAAAATATTGTCAAACCGTGTTTGTATGATTCCTAATGTAAATGTTATGTTAATAAAAGGTTTTATACTTATCGGTTACTATAGTTACCTATCGTTCTGTATGCCGTTTTTTTAACTGGAATATCTTTGAAAGAGTGTCATTGGGGCATACTAAAAGGTTAGAAGACGCCAAGTTGAGAGTACGTTACAGGCGCGTTCTCTCTGTACTCGACAGGAGCACAGCATCCTGATCAAAGATGTCTGGCACAACAATTAACTAATTTAGTACACCATGGCTCAACACTTGGTTCCGATACCCGTGAATATCCGGGTTATAACTGGTCTTCAGTAACCCATGCTTGTCATAAGAGGTGACTAACGGGATCGGGTAGTCAGGCTCGATGACTTGGTTGACACATGTCATCGGTTCCCAAATGATGTTGATCACTGGATTGTCTGGGCCAGTCCAGATTATTTACATACCGCCGCCATATTGCTGGGATATTGCTGAGTGCGGCGCTAAACAACAATCCAGCCAAAGCCAAAGCTTACCCCCGAGCGGTTCATAAAATGGCGTCCCGCACCCATTCTCCACTAAGTGGGACGGTTTTAGTTTTTGTCTTTCCAATGACGATATTGTAAATATCCAAAGATTAAAAGTTGKAATTGCACTGTTATACTACACTTAGGTTTGGTTTGAGCTGAAACAACATTACTTTAATCACAAATACACACAAAAGTCTAATCTATCTTACCTTAAAATGCCCAAGTTTGTCATTTTCTGGTTTCCACTTCCTAAGTCACATAGAAAGCGCTGCTCTATTCTCTTACCTACGCCAGGTAGTGTGCAAAAACATTCTCCATTTGCAGCATATATATAAGTCTGTCAATACATAACAAAGTCAGTTCAATTCAAAACAATATTAGTTGTTAATATGGATGAAACAAATTTCCAACAAATTAACATCAGATACCTTAAGCATTTTTGCAGACATAGTGCAAGTATTAGAATGTACCCCCTAATAGTATAAGTGTACAAGGTGATCGGGCTAATAATGAAAGTCAAGCAACTGAAATCTGTTTCCAATTTGCTACTTTCACTTTGTTGTGGTAATTGCAAACGCAAACGATTAAAGGCATGTGACATTCAATTTTCATCAGATACGTTAAAAAACGAATAAACATTTATTTTTGTACTATTTTAACAATTACATATGAAAGACTTCTGGTTAGTCTTAGCGGAATACCAAATTCATACTTTAAAAAATTGTGGTTAATTAATAGGTTTCGTCCCGATTTTGACAGTTCCAATTTTGACAGTGAAATTTCACACTTCTGTAATTGATCTAGCCAGTTGTCCCAGTTTTGACAGTGAGCTTACCGGACGGTATGTGGCACTGGTCTTATCCGGAAGATGACAGAACAGTTCAGGCAAAGTACCATATATCTTATCATGGGAGTGGATGGTATATACTTGATAAAATATTTGGGGATAAATCTTGAAAGTGCCATTCATTGACACAGTATCACTTTGACACAATCTGGATAAACTAGAGAGAGTTACCTAAACAATGATCCCACTACCGCTGTTGTCATCTACCAGTGGAAAGTCTTCTGCTTGGTCTCTTGTAGCCCATTCTCCACCAGGCTATGGCTCTTGGGCGTCTTTTGGAGTACGGGGGACCTTCTTGGTTCTTTGTCTGTACAGACTTGAGTTGATATTACTGGTATGGATATAAGAACCAATAGATCTGTACTTTTGTACTTCTCTCAGTTGATAGCATTCACATAATTACCCTTAATTGGTATAGGTAGTTACCTCAGTTTTGACAGCGACAACTTCACACCTTAACGGATCAGCGACCAAGACGCTGTCAAAAATGGGACACTACCCTTTTCACCTGTCGTTACAAAGCAATAAAATTATTCTTGATCCAAGATTCTCAGAGATGTGCTGCAGCAGACCATGTACCAAAGACCGATCACTGACGCGCGAGACCAAGCGGGACTTTAACGCGAGACTGTACGAGATCGTTCTCTTGATGCCGACAATGGCCTGTATCCGATTTTAGTACATATATAAGGCATTGAAGTCCATCGTAGTATGAAAACTATAGATTAGATGTGAATGCTGCATTATATGAGGACTAGAATGTAGCACAAAAGCTGAAAATACAAACAGTCTGAATTGTTTCATCGATGTCACTTCACCTCAGATTGACAGGAAAATGACGGCGCAAAACATACATTTTAGGTTCAACAGTGTTTAGTTGCGGACTGGACAAACATTTGTTATTTAAAACTAACAATAACTATAAAACATATGTTTAGTTCAAGATATTCAAAGCTGAACGATAATTTCTTAATGAAGGTTAAGCGGGGAAATGTTTTGCCCTGTTTCTACATGCCCAAAGTTGTGGCAGAGCACAATCATCTGGGAACCAACGCGATTCCCAAACACACGGCTGTACCGTCGCTTAAAACAATTAAACAACTATCGTCCTTTGTGGCAAAATATTTCCCATTACTAAAACTAATTTCACATATACTCTTAAATAAAGTAGGGGAACTTCATTTTTAATTTACGATTGAAAAAAATGGGAGATATATCAATGTTGATATGATATTTAATAATGAATGGTTTGGGAGTGCATCACCACTTGCGCTTCCTTATGACCATAGGTGTTTGTATTGTAATCCCTCTAGAAAGATGATTGGTGTATGACGTGAAATTTGCATGTGTACGATTAAGAAATAGTGGTGCGTTCATAAGATGTTTGTCTTTGAAATGTTTGTTAATGCTTTTACTTTCTATCCAAATTGTAAGTTCAGGTTCCCCTACGTTTTTTTAAGAGAATATAATTGAATACAGTGTCAAAAATACACACTGTGTCGATATTGACACATTTTGTATAGGACTGGCTGAACACGTACAGAGGTGAAATAGCAGACGACCTCAATCGAGTGAGATAAGCAGGTACGTTTGCCTCTGCTGTCCAGGATTCGAGTCAGTAAACTGTAAATATATGTAACACATATATATATAATATATGTTATCAACGACTTAAGGGCCAAGGTGTGTTGTAACTGCTGCTGATAACATGACAGAAGTATAGATAACAGCCAGGTGAATGAAGAGGAGTATTGTCCCATG
>VKKT01000890.1:117624-131360 GCA_008038995.1 Haliotis laevigata
CGGTATGATATGAAGAACTAGTCTGGTCGCTGTAGTTCTGGTTGGTTATCTGGTTCTGATTGGAGCTCTAGTTCGACCATCTGAATATGATCGGCCATGAGATGTGGATCTGTACTGTGATCCCAATTGGTCAATGGCTCTGTAAGGTGATCTAGATCATATAGGTGACCTGGGTTGGTAAGATGATCTGGATTTGTAAAGTGATCTGGATCGATTCGTTGCTGGAAACAGTGATCGTGATCTGGATCTATAAGGTGATCTGGATCGAACATGTGATCTCGTTTGCAGTTGCGATCTGGCTTGATTTGGTGATCTGGATTTGTAAGGTGATCTACTTTGATGTTGTGATCTGGATCGGTTAGGTGACCTAGACCGGTCCGGTGATCTGATTCGAAGTTGTGATCTGGATCCATTCGGTGATCTGGATCGATTAGGTGATCTGGATCAGTCCGATGATATACTTCGATGTTGTGATCTGGATCGGTTCGGTGATCTGGATCAGCTAGGAGATCTGGATCTGTCCGGTGATCTGATTCGAAGTTGTGATCTGGACCCGTTTGGTGATCTGGATCGGTTAGGTGATCTGGATTGATCAGGTGATGTGGATCATAGTTGTGCTCTGGATCGTGAATGTGATCTGGATCGATCCGGTGATCTTGATCGGCACGGTGATCTACAATGATGTGGCGATCTGAATCGGCGATTAGGTGACGAAACCTGAAGTGTTGATTCATGATGAACGTCCCCCAGCGACGCTGTTGTAGCCAGCCAGCTCCGTCCGGTTCAATGAACTGTGGGCTGGTTGAACGCGGTTAACCAGGCTCCAAACAAACTGAGACAGTCCAGGGGACATGTACCGATGAGCTGGATGATGATAGTGTCGATCTAAGGTCAAAAAAAGTTTACAGTCGTTCCACTAAAAGTCGAAGCAAGAGAGAGGTGCAAGTCGTGAGATAGGATAAGTTTAAAAATATATATATATAATTAAAATTGAGATGAAAAATCCCACTGATCCCAGAAGACTTGTCCTGGGAACATAAACCTTTGCCATAACTTCAAAAACAGTCCATAAACATACATGACATGTACGGCTTAATGCTACTACATGTTGGAATAAAGCCTTTCTTACTATGTGACCAAATTTGATAACAGTCTGATGAATAGTGTATAAATGACCCATAGGCATATGAATTATACTCCACTATGATAATGACATATTCACATGCCCACCTGTATGACACAAAGCTGCCAAGTCCCAAATGGTTGGTTTGGTTTGTAGTTTAACGCAGCACTCAGCAATATTCCAGCTTTATGATGGCAGTTTGTAAATAATCAAGTTTGGACCAGACAATCCAGTGATCAACAGCATGAGCATCGATCTACGCAATTGGGATACAATGACATGTACCAACCAAGTCAGCGCGTCTGACCACCCGATCCTATCAGTCGCCTCTTACGACAAGCATGGGTTGCTGAAGATCAATTCTAACCCGGATCTTCACGGGTCCAGTACCAACTGGCACAAGTGGCAATCCACAAGTAAATGTATTTATATCACTGACTGTTTCAAATCATTAACCATAAAGCTGATATATTTCCAAATTCATGGATTCTACATGTCAGCTCAGGACAAGTGCTTTGAATAAATCTGTCATCCTTATAATTACTTGCTTTTCATGTCTAGGTTTCTACCTAAAAACAAAGAAATAATACAAACGAAAAGATAAACACAATTTGTAAGATTGAATTGTGAAATATGTGTTGCAAGTACCGAACAGTTTTCAATTATATTTACACAAGTCTCAATCAGATTTGAAAATTGGAGGATATAAGCTAGAGTTTGGGGGTGAGAAGGTAGTATAGCATGTAATTGTTCTTCTTACTGGTGAGTAAGGAGGAGGGGGTCCGTGGGGAGAAACACCCTGGGCCTGGATGACTGGCATGTACTGCTGGCGTGGGTAGGCAGAGGAGGAAGCAGACACTGAAAAACAATGGCAGTATGACAGATCATATATATATGTGACAGACCAACTATACATGTCATAACATTATAGTGTTTGTTGCTAACAGCTGAGATCAGCATATTCACACAATAGAATGGCGGCCTATAAATAATCAATTATAGAGCAGAAATATCATGTGCCCTCAGGATATGAGGATATTTTAACGATTTCATCGGTTTCCTTTATTCTTAGTATAGCAGAGGAAGGACATTGGGTGTTTGACCGTTACTGAAAACATCTTTTTACCTGAACCTTACCTAACTGCCTTGATGTCACTTTGACTCATGACCTTTCTATTTCCTAGTCCCTGCATACCTTTATTAATATCAACAATCCTTGTTAGTTTGTCAAAGGTAATTCTACCACCCACTGTCTAATTACCCCCTTTGCGAAGTGCAACCATTCATGAATTGCAACCATTCATGCCACAAATTTGATAGGAATAGCTATTTCTGACAAGTGTACTTTGCAATCTAAATGCATATTCTACTGTCCATTGAGTTGTTTAATGATTCCTAGATCAAAGCATGTAGCTTTCAGGAAGACTGGTAACATTTGGAAGATGCACCACACATGCTTGACTCAACAACCTTGCACTAGACTTTTAAGTAATTTATGATGTGACTAAGTTGCTTTGACTAGGAAATGAATTTATAAAAAAAACAGCTGAAGTAAGACCTGGAATTTTATGAGTATGTAATGGCAGGACTACTGTTTTTCTTAAATCAAGGCACAAATTTCCACAGTGGTGGGGAAAATTAACATGAGAAAACTTTTTATTACTTTATGTCAGAATGAAAATTCAGGGTTGGCAGGACATGGAAAAAACAAAAATAATAGGAGCCAGCCAAAGCTTATCTGTTTACCAGTATATTGACTAATATATTTTATGTAAGGCATAGTTTCGTCCAGGTTATCACAACAAACTTTACCGCCTCCAGTTTTCTTAATTTCTTTTCTTTGTAATGCTTCTTTTGTTTTAGTGGATGATTTTACGTCTTGCCATTTCTTTTTAATTTCCGAAATTGGTCTTATAACTGACGGGTTTACGCTATTAACGGTATTGCAGATTTTTTGCAAAGCCTTTGGTTTTCTTTGAAGAGTAACAGTGTCTGAAAATTTGTTGACTAAAACTTCTTTATGTTTAGAAAATTCTTGTACAAGAATCGATCTCTCTTCGTTATTTAACCGGGTTTTACGATTTTTCTTTTCCTTTGTGGGTTCTTGTGAAATGTTATCCTGTTCCATTTCAACTAAATATTAGAACACATTTGACACTTACTATTGGAAATTTCAAGAACTGTAGCAATGTCGGATTTATCTAAATTAGTTCTACCAAGATAGCAATGAAGATGTTGAATAGAGCGGCAAATGACGCAGATTACCAATATTGTGCTGCGGTCAGTGAACAAACTGTCGGTAGTGTTCTGAGTGAACTCAAAAAGTTTCTCAACTCCATTAAAAGTACTAATACTACTATCCAAACAGATGGAACAGTACAAGGTGTCACATGTAACTGTGTTACCACTGCCTGCAGTATGCTGAATTGTCGTGCTGTCTGCCATTGCACAATGTTTGCTACGCAACCATGTGACTCACGGGGAATCCCATCGTCTTTAACCTTGCCTTAAGCTGTCTATATTTTGAGTTATGCTTTTTTAAGGAACGCCTAACGAATGCTTAAGGATTGTTTAGCGAATGCTTTGTGATACACTTCTTAATTTGTTTAACGACGTTACTAAAGCGTTCATTAACCATGCGTTAGGAGCAGATATAAAGACTGCTTCGAGTTGCGAGCCCCAGATCACTAGCCACACCATTATTCCTATCAACTGTGATTAGTCACTGAAGTTAGTTTTATGCCACACTCAGCAATATTCCAGATATATGGCGGTGGTCTGTAAATATTCAAGTCTAGACCACACAATCAAGAGATCAAAAGCATGAGTATCAATCTACACAACTGGGATACGATGACATGTAAGTCGGTGAACCTAACCCCCTGATCCCATTAGTCAGCTCTTATGACAAGCATGGGTTACTGAACATCAATTCTAACCCGGATATTCACATGTCAACTGTGATCAAATAATTGACACAGTCATGGCATGGCAGCAAAACATGGTCAGGCATTGACAATGCTCTGTAAGAATGGTAAGTTAGTGACCTTCATGAAAGTTTTGAAACAGCCAGTTATCTGAGCAACTGTGACAGGCCAATCTGTTATCCTAACTGCCAGTAGAGCTGTGTATTGTGGCCTAAGTAGTGAGGCGATATATCCCGATACCAGTTTAATGAAGCGAGACGATACGCCATGAAAGTATTGGCAAGGAACCTGCGAGACGATTATCAACACGATACGTATCCCGATACTTTACTATTTCTAATAACAGAACATATATGATACACAAAACGACTGAAACTTCATTTGTTATACAGCAGAACTTGTGTTACAATCACACACATCTAATAAAGTTTCAGCATTTAATGCTTAAGAAAGTACAGTCAAACTCATTCAGTATACTTGATCTAACATATATAAAATTAAAATTGAAATTGACGTTTTCCCTTGCTTTCACAAACAGTTCAATGTAATTTATATCAGAATTCAGAATCACGGAAACAAACTTTAAGTACGCTTTCTAAATTTTTTCTTCTCTTTGTTCTCTTTCTTAAAGCTAAGACATCGTTCGTAGATGTTAATAAATGGTGTTTTTTGTCAAACCACTTAAAACCTATTTCAAATACTTGAAGACAAGTATTCTACAGTTCACGGAGTTTGAAAAACGTTCACATTATTTCATTTATACACTACCTCCTTTGTTCATGTAACAAAGATAGCAGACACAAKCAATTTGTTTTTAAAATTCAGATGAATTTCAAAGAGACTCCCTTCCCATACCTAATGCAATACTCCTTACAACTTTAAGTAATATTTAAGGTGTATCGGTATATATCGTCTCTTGTGGCGATACATCGATGTATCATGGACCCTCGCGATATAAATATCCTGATATATTGCCTAAATGTGTTTTGTATCGATGCACTCGTATCGCGTAGTTGACGATCCAAACATCGATACTATCGATGAATCGTTACACCACTAACTGCCAGGTCATTAAACATCTATGATCTATACTCACCATATCCATGCTGCATGGGTGGCATCTGAGTGTATGGGTGCATGTACTGCTGTTGGACGTATTGAGACTGGGCTTGGTATGCCTGGGCCTGCATGGAGGCAAGGTAGGCAGAATCATGTGGAGAAGCGGATGCACTGTAGCTTGCGGCATTCTGTTGGGCTGCGGCGCTGTACGGTGGGGGCTGAGATCCATACTGCTGCTGGAGGGGAGCACCGTAGGCATATTGTGGGGGAGGCATGCCTTGGGCTTTGCTGGGATCTGGAATGTAACAAAAGTTAGGGTTATTTATATTACTATGTTTTATCATTGTTCAAAATTGAGCTATAGATTTAAGGGTAATGTGTGATAACTCTCATGTCAAAGAGTAAAATTTGATGGATCCAGAGATTTAAATACTATAGCATCAAGCAAATGCTATTTTTCACACAAGGTCACCCCACTGATCAAGAAGTAACCAAAAGGGTCACAGTAAATTGCAGCTATAGAAGATATCAATGTGTTCATGATATGAGCATAGCCTGATGTATATTATTCATTAGCTGTAACTTGGAGTATTATGATCATATACAGTCATTAATATGATGTCAGCAAAGGTAGAGAGACTGATTAAGCTGACAGTAGACACAAAGGAGAGTTCATCCTAAGCCAAACCATTGAACTTTCAATTTTTAAATGGCATATATTGGATTTTTTTAGTGGCCATGATGGTGTACAGTGTTTGAATTAATTTCAAAGTGATTGTTTTGATTGTAACTTCATTAAATTTTCATATCAACCCTCACAAATCAAAGTATAATTTATAATATGGTAAGAGCACTTCCTGTGTGGATTTTCTTGGACCGTTATTACTGTTTTGCATCATCAACATATTGTCAACAGTGATACACAATGTGATGCCTTAAAAACTGCACCAAAGACTTTGACCATGACGTCTGAGATGTCACTGTCCAAACACGAGGTCAAGGTATTTAAAGAAAATAGAGGCATGTAATAACGAAACAGATAGTTCTAAGGAAATACTATTTCATATCATATTTTGCAAGCTTTCCTGTCAAGTGAGGACTGCAAACATTCAAAAGTCAGTAGGCACGACTCATGTTTAGAATGAACTGTCTCTTTAACTTTACCCATACATTGAGAAAAATTGTATATCAGTCATATTATTAGCAATGGTCGTCAGATGTTCTGAATGGCCCACATTGTGAGAATTTAGTGCAGCACAATGTTCACCTTCCTTGAAATCCAGAATAAACTTCCAAAATCTGATTGTTATGTTAGTCTGTGACTGTTCACAATTTGCTTCTTGGCATCGCTTTCAATACTTAATGATGACAAGTCATTGATCAATGATATGTGTCATATGAACCATTTTTGCATGGAATTCTATATTCTAATGTGGCCCAGATAACATATTCTGTTGTTTCCATCCAGAATATGGTTCACTTACTGTTACACAATGAGTGAGTATGTTTTTACGCTGCTTTTAGCAATATTCCAGCAATATCATGGTGGGGGACACCAGAAATAGGCTGCACACATTGTACCCATATTGGGAATCGAACCTGGGCCTTTGGCTTGATGAGTGAACAACTTTAACCGCTAGGCTACCCCACCGCCCCTGTTATATAATGAACTGTGACACTTCTGACCGATAATGTGACATTCTCTATATTATTACTCGCCTGTGGAAGACACTGAAGTGTCATATTTTTACGGCAATATACACTAGTGTAATACAGCTAGATGTATGACGGCATAATGGTTTACAGTTATGACGTCACAATGCTAATACCTCTGACACAATGGTATTAGACCTTGCATGACTCATGGAAAGCTGAAAGTCATCGCACTATAGGCAGTTTCTATCAATTTACATTAGAGAGTAATACACAGAATACTAAACTTGCGTCTGTGAAATGCCATTTTTATTAAACTTGCAAAAGATGAAGTATCAAACTCGCTTTCGCTCAGAGATGACAAAACTTTATGGATGATCAACTTCTTTATTTTGACAATGGTGACGTTTCGGTATAGATTCTTATACTGTTTGTAAGCATATGCTTTTGCTGGTTTAATAAAAATGGCATTACACAGAAGGTCGTTTAGTATTCTCTATATATGACCCCGGTGGTCTGGGTCACCAGATATTGGATATGGGGATAATAATGATGGCACTGATGCTGTTGCCAGTATATACACCAGTATATGCCATGCGATTTTTACATATCAATCATACAAATCAGACCAGTTATTTCTGGAAATACATCTTATTCTTAACAAATTCACATTAATCACAAATAACAATAATGATGTAAATTAAAAAGTCTGTCACTGTTCGTTAAATCATAATGGTTAAAATTCTAAATTAAGGCCATAATACATTAATTATCAGATTCACATCCTGTCTGCCTCACTATAAAAACACAGCCTCAGTAATTTGAGTAAATAATAATCGACAATTCTACAGCGCCATATCCAACTGTGAGAGCAAGTTCAAAGCGCTGCAGAAGAAGTATAAGTAGTTATGTCAGAAGAGACCTGGAATGAAGATATTGGCAGACAGAAAAATTTTAAAATGCAGATGCATAGGCAAATATTCTGTGACTATGTGATGTTTGTTAAGGAGACACTGATCAGCAGGCGTTAATGCTCTGACTTGAGGCTTCTGGTGGAATGTAATAGTTAGTGAACTCCACGAGGCAGTCTGAGCTATCTGGGCCCTGTTTCACAAAGCGATCGTAGCSCTATGACAGTCGTAAGTCTATGTTAAAGTATGGGAGTTACGATCATCTTAGCACTACGATCGCTTTGTGGAACAGGCCCTGGTGTTGAAAGGTCACAAAGAATTTTGGGCCTACCTTTAGAATACAGCACCACAAACTTTAAAAATACGTCATAATACCCTTTNGAATTTTGTATTCTGTGGATATGTTCTTGGGATAGACCAAACAAGAGACTATTACAATCGTAAAGCTTCAAGAGAACAAAACAAGTGTATGTGCTCAAAGTACAATGTGTCAGCTCAAGAAATATTTGAAAACTCATTGTTTCAGTTTCATATTTCTCTCTTAGACAAATTATTCATTCATTGAAATGTTGTGGCATCTGGATAAATCATGAAGGTGAAGCAACACATTACATCCAAATATATATGACCTTTAAACATTGATATTTTTTCAGCTCTGTCCAGTCTGAAACCAGATGATCAGCTTAATTTCATGAGAGTATTTGGAAACTGTCACATGTAACAGTGAGCATGATATTAATGCAGTTATATCTACATAGAAATTGTTTTCTAACTAGGGAATAGACCATAAAAATGTCACGACTGACTGACCTACATTATCTAAGCAGTCCAGTTAATAAATCAAGTCATTGCATGGTGTATGAAGAAAGTATGTAATGTGCAGTCTTTGAGTGAATTTCTAATATGAATTTTGATGTAAACAGGCATATTTATAATCCCTCTTCAAAACATGAATTTTACATTCAGGAAAAGATAGTGAAAGGAAACTTGAGTTCATTTCATCATACCCATCCATTTGAAGTGACGAAGTTGCCAAAATGACAAATACTAGAATAAAATATGGTGGATAGACACATGTATGTATCTCCTTTGTTGAGCATCAGACCTATGTTCAGATCGAAATTAATGTTTTTCACCACAAAGGTAGATGAGTATTAGCAGACATAAATCTACACGTACTCGGATCAGTACAATATAAAACAAACGTTACTGTATCGAAACCTATATTTATCATTTATAAAGCGGTTGCTTCGTTCTTGTTTTTCCAATCACTGGAATTCCATGTTGGTGTTTTACTGTTGTAAAATTGTTCGCATTCTTTGAATGAACGATTCTTCTGAAGAACTATCTTTTTGTTCCTAGAGAGATCAGTCACAGAGTGTTGAAATATATGATACATTTATGGACATATCTGTGCTTTTGATTTACCTTGTTTAGACATAGCGATGGCTGTTTCAATTTCGCAGTGTGAATCTATTTTACGTTCGATCGCTGTATACTTTCTGTTTTCTGAAGACCAGGTCATGTGACCATAAGGCTGTACTAGTCGGTAAACTTTTATCCATGTTATTCTGTTGTGAAATGTAATATGTGTAACATCTTGGTTTCTGCATGCAAGCATCAACCATTTAGACACTTGAAACGACACCCTCCTATTTATACACAACAGTTTATCTTTGTTTTAGCAAGTAAAGAAGTTTCTCGCCTATTTTTAGTAACAGATGCACGTATACTATTTGCTGACAACTAGTTAACGGTTTGTACCATGTATGGCCATATATGGCATAAAGACTCTAACGGGTGTGCGTGAAAATGCGTCATATAGGCCATGGTGATAAACTGATGGATAGTTCACATTATATTTCCATCCATGATAACAGACGAATCCAAATGTTCGTATCGGTACAGTCAAGCAATGTTTTGGTAAACATGCATAATATTTAAGAGATATGTTTCTGTTCATAATTTCAAATGCTGCTTGTACCTTATGCACCAACATACGGAGCCTATAAAACTTTTAATCAAGTATGGAGTATATTGCTATTGAGGTTAGGGGTACATTTTGAATACGTTATTATTGTTAGTATCATGTGAGTTTGGAATACATTCAGTATGAAATTTAACAACTACACTTCATGACCACAGTTCATGACCACAAAATTTTCTTTTTGTCTACTTTTAAACGCCCTCAATTTGGTTGGTGGTTATTCCAAGCTTGGAAAGATTCCAGTAGAAACAACTAGCCGAAATTATGTAAAATATATAGATCTAGTGCCTAAAGAAACTTCATATGTAACAATTCAGTTGTTCGGTGTATTATGAAGGTATTCCACATTGAGAAATAACAAATTAACAGAACAAATGAACGGCGTGTGCTAATGGATTTAATTTTAAATCGGAAAGTTTGTATGACTTATTTCACACTGATTAACAACTTAACTGATCATAACTTGTATCACTGCATGTGCGCACACTATATTTTATCAAAGAAGTTAAAAAGTCAGTTCAGGTTTATGTCACATTTCTATGGTGGTAGGGTACAATCCCAAATGCATTTTCATGGTTAGAAAATACCCAACAATTTCATTCAAACATTTACCAAACTTCTATTTAACTCACTATACACCCTATATTCGAGACGCAGTCTCAACATTATTTTCGAGTGTGCTATTACATGTTTATCGATTAGTATTACAATGCTGCTGCGCCCCCTGGTAGTCGTGGCTAATGAAGGTTCGAGGGGCAGATAATCAACAGATTTGTGATCATTTTTTCCCTGGATTGCGTGTCCAAATTATTTGGGACTTATTTTGTCGTTCTTTGCCGAACTATCCTGTCTAGTTTCGGCAGAATAATTTAGTAAGTATCATTGGAAGTATGTGTTGTAGTATATTCTCCGTACATAGCAGTTCTGCTGATTGCAGACACGTTTTCCTGTACCAGAAAATCGCATGACTTTGCATGACCGCCATATTGGTAAACAGAGTGAGCAAGAAATAAGAAAACAAACACAAAGAACTCATTAAGCTCCTTCGATGATTGGTTTTTACATGTTGAAATAACTTTAATTAAGGATCCTTTAGTCTCTGGCATGATGTGGTAAACTCCAAACATCGGTGTTTGAGGTGAAAATTAATTGTCAAAATAAGAGAACCGTGCATTCCTTTATATGCTTTTGTGAAACTCGCCGATTCGAACATGTTGTGTAATATTTTGCAATAGCAAAACATTCCCTAAGTTTGAGCACCAGGCACTAATGTTTATAACCAGATAATAATATCGTGTTTACACCTTGCTCTTCATAACATCGTATATTAAGCGTAGGACATCAAATAGTATTTGCAGATTTACTAAAATCTTGCATAGCAAATGCCATAGGGCTAAGAACATGGATATTACTCTTAGGCTGTCATAGGCTCTCATGCTATTTTAGTTCATCTATAGTTTATTGTGTACCAAATTAAAATAAATGATTAGTTGGCAGTAGGACTGCAACGAATACACTATGTGGCGAATATGATATGCATCACGAATATTGGTTAACAAATAATTATTCACGAATACAATATTGTAGTTTAGTCATTGATGCACAATATGGAATGCCCATGTTGACAGTGTTATATTTGTCACAGCAATAACCAGTGATCTCATGACAGTCTAATTAGGTATGTAATAGTTTAGTCGACAGTACCAATAGAGCAGCCTTGACAAACTAACATGACTTGTGCTACTGCAAGGCTAGTACATATTCCATTCTTTCATATCTCACTTTGGAATATTACATAAGGGTTCAAGTAAAACATGCTCCTTTGAAACAATCGTTAATATTCGGTTCTGATGACCAAGAATAACAAATTGAATTCATGAAGGGCTACGGTTCGATTCACCGAATATGTGAGTGAATCGTAACAGCCTTAGTTGGCAGTAACGTTTATTAAATATGGAGGCGGGAGCAATAGTGAATAGTTTTTAATTTTATCTAATTGTTTGATAATCAAGTGTCTTTGCCTTAATATTAAAAGTTACAAATTTACAAGGTTCAGTAGGTTGTAATGCTATAGGAACAAATTCTCAAGGATCCAAGAACACGCCATATTTTTTAATTCTTCACTTGCAGCATAATCTTTAGTAAGAGAAAATAAGCCTATGTTATATTTTTTGTGAGTGTATGCTTGAGTTTCACAGTGTTCCCTGTTTTCATCTAAATGTTTCATTGTTATCACTGGGAAATATTATGTCAAGTACAGTCATCCCTAACAATAACGCCCTTGGCGATGCCACAGTCTCAGTTAAACTGCGGGGTAATTAATTGCTCCCATAGAATTCTTTATTTTATTTGAAACAGCATATCAACAAGTCCTGTTGAAAGGATTAACTTGGAAAATTCTGTGCTAATGGTATAAAGTGTCCTTTGCATATCCGTGTATTATGGGTTTTCAGATGGATAAGAAGCATTCAGTGTTTTCTTGATTAATCACACGAACAGCAGAATATCCCTCTGTCTTTAAAAAGACAAGTTTTTCATAAAGACATGCTACCAGCCATGTATTTACAATGTTTATGTGATTAAACACGCCTCGTTACAGCGCGAGTAAATGCCGCCATGGGAAAACCTATGATATCTGTGAACACACAATCCAACAATATTCCTAGACTTGGGACTTATGTATTTCATTTGATTGGATTTAATTTAGTCTTATTTTCAATAAATAATAACCATAATAACTGTTCACAGAAACATTGGTGAAAATGCCTTGCATATTTCGCCTTATTCTCAGTACAACAAGGCTACTTTTGCTACAGTTAACGGAGCACTGGGCTCTCACTACTAGAATGATTCCACTGCCTCTTAGGGCTTATGAGGATTTAGACATGGTGAATTTTACCTGACTGATTTATACTCTTGGTATAGTTACTACAATATATAGCATACATGCTCTCATCCATAATTTATACATTTGAATAAAATGGCCAGACCCATCTCACTGCCTAAAAAACATATTTTTCTATGTTTAAATTATTGAATACATGAAGCAGGTTTATCACAGGATTCAAGTAGCTTATTTAGAATTTTGCCTCTGATAAAGCTGAACAAGTAATGCCAGAATTCCTAAACCCATTTTTAACACTGATTTGTTTCTGAATAATTTATGATATTTTCATGTTAAATTGGGTGTATGTTAGTCATTGTCTTGAACATGAAGAAATGACAAAAAAATCAATGGAGGTTATCGTTTGATAAACAAATATCCCACTGAATGATCATCTTCAGATTTCTGATTGTGTGGATGATAAAAGGACTGAGATCGATTAAGATTCCATTGTATAGCTTGATAGTAAGATTAGTTCGACTTTGGCCCAAACAGTCAGGGTTTTAACTTGGGAGTCATGGTGACTTATAATATGTATTTTTGGGACTCATTTTCAATATTTGGGAGGCATGAAAATTTAATAGTTCTTTGTGTTAATCATTCTCAGTATGTAACTGTGTATGTCACAGGTGGAGTCACCAAATGAAACTACAGCATTGTTCAATGTAAACAGCCAAGATTACTGTCTCCTCTGAGTTCTCTGGAACAATCTGACAGCTCTGTAAAAGTCAAACTATCATCGAACAATATCATTTTTTCCTTATCAAATCGATTTGTTATTATAAACTTCTGACTCAAAATGAATAAATAACAATTTCAAGGTTAATGTGGGTGTACATTTGTCTACTCTTTCATATGCAGCAAATATATGTAATTGAAGAGGGTAAGAGGCGACTAACGGGATGTCATGTCATCAGTTCCCAATTTTGCAGATCAATGCTCATGGTGTT
The DNA here is from genome assembly GCA_008038995.1 of Haliotis laevigata. Taxonomy (NCBI): domain Eukaryota; kingdom Metazoa; phylum Mollusca; class Gastropoda; order Lepetellida; family Haliotidae; genus Haliotis; species Haliotis laevigata. Next base: position 131,119 of record VKKT01000890.1, read on the forward strand.
GATCACTGGATTGTCTGGTCCAGACTCGATTATTTACAGACGGCCACCATATAGCTGGAATATTGCTGAGTGCAGCGTAAAACTAAACTCATTCACTCACTAATTGTAGAGGAAACGGTAATATTTTTCAGGCAACTAAAAATCATATTTCACAACAATCATTTTGTCCTCATTGTCATTTTTGTCGTAAGAGGCAACTAACGGGATCGGGTGGTCAGTTTCGCTGACTTGGTTGACACATG
>VKKT01000891.1:137641-148721 GCA_008038995.1 Haliotis laevigata
AGTCAGTGACTGAATATTTGCTGAATCAAATGAGTCAGTGACTGAATATTTGCTGAATCAAATGAGTCAGTGACTGAATGTTTGCTGAATCAAATGAGTCAGTGACTGAATATTTGCTGAATCAATTGAAGTCAGTAACTGAGAGCCTGAAAAGACTCACGTACTCATCTATCTCTGACCACCCAATCTCCTCTTTTGAAGGCTCTACTTCACCTGATATTGGCTCAAGGCCTCCATTTCTCTGACGTCATACGTCGACTTAAACGTGTTAGATGTGTCCTATTGAAGTACCATTATAGAGCATATTTACAAATAACAAAAGAGACGCCATTCAATGTTCACCGACGTGAAGCACATATTTTTGTGCACGTATATTTCTCAAGCACTGTATTGTGTTGATTGTTCGCTATTGATTATCGGTAGTTCTATAAACAAGACCAGTAGCAAAGCTCTGGGATGTGCAGAGAAAGACTAAAAAAGATCTGTTTAAGTGTATCAATCTTACCTTGGGATATCTCACTTTGGGCAAGCAAGCAGAGAAATACTTTCTACCATACGGTAACAGTTTTCACCACATATATGGAAAATACACACACTTGGACAAAATACACATATGTTCTATACAAAAAACATATGGTATCATCTGTGTTTATCAAAGGTCCATTCATATTTTTCTGTTTCTGAGGATGATAAAGACTATTTGTAAATATGATCTTGTCTATTGACTGTTAATGGAAAGTGAGACAATACATAAAACCCACAAGGAGTATTAATCAAAGAGACCTTGTCTAATAAATATCAAACCTAACAACTGGAGTATTTAACAAGTGAATTCAGCCGTACGACAATGAGACATTGACAACAGTAAGTGCAAGGAGCAGAATACAAATCACGTGGGACACTCTCAAGCCCCTCAGTATGATAAAGTACATGCTTTGGGCTGAGGACACTGCTAACGGTAGAAACAGTCAAATCCAATCTTCCAGAGGTTAAATAAGATTACCGGGCTGTGAAACAGGCTGATTGATTGCATTCGGAAAGAGTTGTTAATACTGGACTTATGCTGTGTAAATTTCGCTGTGCATTCAGGACGTGGACCGATTGTGAATGTGGCTGAAGTCGTAAGACACCGTAATCAGAGAGATATGTCGGCGTGAAGCGTGGCGAGGACGTTCCTGAACGCAGTGTCATTTAATGATGAGGAAACAGGTACAACTTCAGATCTGATTATCCGCTGCTGCTGTGCAGGAATTACCCAATTACGGGATAAGAAAGAGCGTTCAGATGAACCCGGTCTTAAATTAATCTGTCAGGACGTTGACAGGAAAATGGATACGTTTTTAGTTGATAAGTCAACTGAAGTTCCCGAAAACAAATTGACGACGTCAGTCTTCGGTGTGCAGAAGATATGAGTTGTTTAGAGACGAATGCGTGGTGAAGATGAGTTTAACACTTCGAGAAGAATTAGAAATTAAGAAGTAGATGATGGGGCATTTAGGATGAAAGAAGTCCGGCCATTTCGTGAAGAATACCAGCAATTTAATTATGGAGTTTTGTAATTCTTTTAAATGGGGAATAAACTGTTTCTTCGCATGACCATAGGTAGAATTTAAGATACATGGACGTAATAAAGGACATGTTTAGACAAGAGTTATATTAAGTGAAGGGATAAGATGAACATGAAGCAGATATTTCCCTCCGTTTTCCCAGTGGCCTGTTCCCGAGAACAGCTTGTCAGATGTTAGCTGTCAAATGAACGTTTTTAATTGTTTACGAATTCATTCGTTTGAAGACGTTTTCAGAACCTACATGATGTACTGTTGTCAATGAATGATGTCTTCGACAAGAGTGACTGCACAATCTCAAAATAGTCTGACATAAGGATGACTTCAATTTTCTCATTGGGCGAGATTCCAGCAGGTCACAACGTATATATAAACCACAACCAAACATGTTTTTCCAAGTAATAGTATACCATAAATACGTCATAGGACTCATGATCAAAGGTTGCTTGCGCAGGGTCACAACTTTCAAGGCCTCAGTTAAGCTTTCAAAATGTTTCATAGAATGACATGTGATTGACAATTACCTACTCCGACTTGTTTCCGGGTTTATTCAGCAGAACACTTGACTTGCCTTTGCATGTGTTTGTGACATGTGTCACTGGAGGCGGAGGGTTTCGCTCACCTGGTATCATCACTGTTTGAATAGTTGTCATTCATGTATATATACTCATGATATATGCAGTGGGAATCGTACACTGAAGTTCTATGAACTCTGCTAAGAGCAGACAATTTGTATGACCATGGAAGTGGGTTTGTCGAATTAAACCAAACAAGTCGGACATCTTCAAAGCATTCAACCATGTTTCCCTGATACGATTCCAGGGCAAAACATCTTAGTAATGTTTAGGAAGAGCTGATGATTTAGGAACTGTAGGAACTGCGTGATTGTATGTCACCGTACATTCATTTGATGGGTCGTTGCTCATGCAGTCATCCATTGGTTTGATTGATCTATGTTCGATCATATCGCCAGACTGTCACAGTTCTCAGAGCGCAGTACCTTTGATAAGAGCAGAGAGATACCATGTGAATCCACAAAGACGTGACCTAATTGTAGACAGTACTTTCTTACTAATGACATCTGGTTGGAATCAATTGTTCCAGTCCCAGCTGCCAGCAGTGACCTCTGGGCTGAATGGCATAGTGATAGTCGAGTACATTGCATCCAGTGTCTCCTTGTCAAGTGTTCAGTAAGAAGGACAGGCTCCCAGAAGACTCGCCTGCAGTCCGGAGTGGCAGCTGTCAGCTTCTGGACAAAGGTCAGCCTCCTCGCCATCTCATAAGTCTATCACTAATACAGCTGCGAGTCAATATTATTTTAACGTATCATGGATCCCGAACACGGAAACCGAAAACAGCACGTTTTCTGTCTTAAATACACGTTTACTTCATGCAAACCACCCTACCCTCCGTGAATGAAAGATTTAACATACATCTAACCCATTTAACCATCCTAAAAGCGTTTTTTCATATTCAAAACAAGTCTCTGCTCACGTTAGTCTCGATTTTAAGATTTCCAGATCGTGGGCATGTTGTTTTAATCACGATCAGATCGTACTACTACTACTAATAAGTCATCTTCTATCGCGCTTAATCAGAATCTGATAATTATTACCCCGGATAGCCCAAGCTGCCTGTTAGGCGCTAGAAAGTTATAGTCACATGACTTTACCCAACCGAGTACCCATTTTCTGCTGCGTGAACAGAGGCAATTTGAACAAACTCACTTGCCTACGGTGAGACCACATGCATCACATGTGCTCCGTTGTGGGGCAGGACTGAAGTCCTAGAAATTCTCAGGAGTCAAGCTGCCAAACACGGTCACCAATCCAAGGACTGTCCTAGCTCGTCATTGCTTAACTTCAACTGATGTAACCTGAGCTCTGGGCACAGGACCACTCGCTACTACCATGTACATGCGAAAAGGTGACTATATCCTGCCCAACCGGTGGCAACCATCACAAACACATGCAAAGGCCAGTTAATTTTCAGGTGGTAAATAAGACGGGAAAATATGGTACAAATGCAAATAGAACGTTTGTAAAAGTTAAGAATTCCATACAAAACACAGGTAGTCATCAGAAACATTGAGGCTATAATGCGTTATTGAAACACGCTTCTCTAACGAAGTAAGTTTGACGAACAATGACATGCACATAGGAGTTTGGAAGCGACAATGCACCGTTGTTAGATGTAAAGGGCACCTAGGTCATATTGATGAGCCACTGAGAAGCATAAACTAATTATGGCTAACCGATTTGAGATTCACATATACAAGTCTTAATTGGCTTCCTCTTTGGGTTAAATTGTCATCCAGATACATATTGGCGCCACCGATGTCTTGCTACGCGCGTGAGTTAAACATACGGCCATCACACTGAATACGCGCAGAGGCTGTAAATGGATTTACCGAGATCTGTGTTTGGACAGGAAATCACGGGGAGAAAGTGAACCACCGTTAAGCATTCAAGCATGCATGCGTTGGCAGTAGTAATAGTCTTTAACTGACCAGCAACGTTCATGGAAGGTGAACTGTGCAAAGAAGGTCAGCCAACACCCACGGGGTTTTTATCTGTGCCAACAGTACTCACCCTCCCGCTATGCCAGCACATCATGGGTGACCTCATGAGACCACAGACCATGTGTCACCGCGGCTTAGTGAGGACAGCGTCCAGATGTTTTGTGAACCTTTGTACCAATTTCAGTTCCCATGCTGCACCAGATGCTTGCTATTCTTACGGACAAATCGGCGCACAATGAGGTAGAGGTTTATATAGTATTGGCAACAAAATATCATCGACGGGTAGGAAGATGCTTGCTATTCTTACTGACAAATCGGCGCACAATGAGGTAGAGGTTTATATAGTATTTGCAACAAAATATCATCGACGGGTAGGGAGCGCTTGATCTCTGTGCATTTGTTGAACATGTTTTGCAAACATGGCTCACATGATCCCACTGATTGAATTTGAGAGGGCGCGCATATGTGCGTGTGCGTGTGCGTGTGCGTGCATGCGTGTAAGGGGGGAGTGGGCAGACTGTTGGGTGCCTAAGGCCGCACCGAAATCCCTTGAAGCCGCACTTGAAATGTGAGGCTGATCTGACCACGCTTAATTATTACACGTGAGGCGGTCTCTAATACAAGGAAGGCCAGATATGTATTGATCGATCTGCATCAGGGGCTGAAAGTGGAACCGATCTATACCTTGCTCCACCGTGTACAACAACGCCATCGCCAGTCTACGAGATACATGTACAGGAATTTCTATGGTTGTGTGGACTGGCGAGATTACATACTTCTATTCCATAAACAAATTTGAAGGAATATAACGTCAGAAGGATGGTTAGCTTCCAAAACCACGTTCGAAACATGTTACCTGGACAATGTAATTCACCCTTGGACCCGGTTATGCTGTCATTTTCAATTTTGACACCTTTTGGAATGTTTGTTTGTTGTTGAACACAACACTCAGCAACTTTTCAGCAACATAACGCCAATCTGAATCTGGACAATACAGTGGTCAAAAGCATGAGCATTGATTTTCGCAACTGGAATACGTCAGGTCAGCGATCCCGGCCAATCCACTATTTGCCTTCAAACATGGGTTGCAGAAGACTGTTCCAGCCTACATGTTCATGGGTCCCATGAACAATCGCCAAATCGCCCTGAACAATTATAGTATCGTTGATTGTCATTATTCATTAACACGTAAGCTCTGTCTTGCTATTGTAACGCACCAATGCTGGACCACCGTTAACAAATAGACACAATCTGACCAAGCACGGAGGAATGACATATTATTCATATTATTAACATCATTGGTAAACCACACACCTGCCATCTGTCTTGGTGTTTAGAGGCGTTGGGGTAGTCTAGTGGTTAAAGCGTTGGACGCCGAAGACCCGGGTTCGATTCCCCACATGGGTACAATGTGTGAAGCCCAATTCTGGTGTTCCCCGCCGTGATGTTGCTGGAATATTGCTAAAAGCGGCGTAAAACTAAATTCATTCAGTCAGTCAGTCTTGGTGTTTACGTCCAACTCTTTCCATTTGTGCAATCATCTGTTATTTTCGAATCGTTCCTGCTTGTTTAAAGAGAGTATATTTTGGATGCCAACGGGCCACGAATAGCAGCTAGCCTCACGCCCTAGGGGTGTTTCGACACTATTACGAACTACATGTCTAGTGCCCGGTGATGCCGGATCTGATTTGACCTACTCCTGTGAACCTTCTCGAGTCCAGTTTGATATACATGTATGTGGGATATTCCGTCTCAGAACTATTTCTACCGTCGTAATTCCGTTGCTCAAGCCATTCAGATCGACATTTTAAATGCGTGTCAAGTAACTAACACATCTTATAATAGAAGCATTCCTTTAAACTTTAAAGTACTTCGAGTTAAAACAAATTATCTTCACAATCAGGCATGAATTGCTGCACAGACTCTAAGCGTAAACTGGAAGAGTTCAAATTAGAAACTAAAGTCGGACTAAAGCAAAAACAAGTTGCAATTTTTATGATCCTTAAAAAATCTTCTTCTTTCTCCTTCTTTCTATGGAACGGGCCTTATTGACGAATCGGTCAAGTGTAAAACGGGCTTTACAACACAATATATTATGTTAAAACCTTTCGATCCTCCGATAGTGAATCCTTCCAAGAGCATCCCATCTATCCGACTTAATTAACTTGTTATTGAACGTCTTTTTACTGTTTCGACTTTGGCCCATTGGTTTCTTTGTGGCTGCGTTTTGAAGTGAATGTAACAAGGGATTGTCATCTAAAGGAAATAGTTATAATCCTACCTCTCCGCCATATCTTCAAATCAATGCCTGACTTTGACGTGACGATAATGACATATTGTTCGCAAGCAAAATCGCAATCTTCTTCATTGACTTAAACTTCCGATTGGTCTGTTCTTGTCCAATGAGAGATCGTCATTTGATCATGTGATGAATATTTATAACTCTATACAAGTATATCATGTCCTCTGCACGTTGGTATACTGCATTAGAATAGGGTTATCAACTGCCCATGCCTGGCGTGTATGGTGAGTTAATGGATAGGAACGTCATGCTGGGTATGATTGCGTGTCGTTGAATGCCGACGAAGTGGGTAGTCGTGGGGGTCGATCCTGATTGGTCAGATAGAATTATCAAGACACATAAACCCTTTCTGACCTGACCTAGCATCAACAGGGAAGCTAATATTCACTAAAAAAGCCAACGTATCTATGATCAAGAATGGACGTGTGTCCAGTGTGTAGCCTGTTGTGGTCATCGACTGACTGACTGAGTTTAGTTTACGCCGCTTTTAGTAATATTCCTGCAATATCACGGCGGGGGGACACCAGAAATGGGCTTAACACATTGTGCCCATGTGGGGAATCGAACCCGGGTCTTCAGCGTGACGAGCCAACGCTTTAACCACTAGGCCACCCACCGCCCCTTGTGGTCATCGAACCGATAGCAGGGGCTCATCATTTTAGCGCGTATTTGTCCAGTGGAAAATTCGAGTATTAACACGCAGTAATACGGCTACATTTCACCTCTCTACAACACCACGCCATCATAATCGTTGGTGTTCATGACCAGACAAAGGCACGCTTTGTAAAACGTGAACACAAGTGTGAAACATGATGTACCTAAACGTGTTTTGCACACCAATATCGATGAAGTCATCCAGGCCTAAAGAACAATTCAGCATGACTTCTTTAATCAGCTTGTTCTCAAGGCCGTACATGATGCAGACGTTTGGGCCAAGTCGGCATCATGCTTGTTACATTTCTGGCTCCAGATCACTACAATACTGCCCCGGTCGAGTATGTGCAACTACACAACCAGTTCTCTGCTTCTGTTGAATGTCACACAGTTTTACGACCAGGCAGAACCTGGAGTTGTCACCAAAACACCATTAACGACCGAAGAAATCTATAACCTTCTGTCGTTATATAATGCATTGCTTTGCTCGTGGCAGCGCGTCTGTGTCCCTGTCACGCAGGAGAAATCCTTCAGGGATGTGGTCTGACTAAGTTATGACACTGAATACATTCAGTCGATGTGTGCCCCTGACGTCGATGTAGATAAAGTGATATGTCTTTATATGAAGTTACACCAACGAACAGCTCCTCCGGGAATATCCCGCGACAGGGTTTAATATGCAGGGATTAAGACGATCTCCTTGTCTACCACACAAAGCGGATAGATCGTGAGCGATCGGTAAAATTCGCTAACTTCCCCACAAGAGGAAGTGTTTACGCATTCACATCGAAATTGAATTTGTGTGTGTAGTATGGGAATAATATTTCTGTGCTTCCGGGTTTGGTAGGGGTGATTTTCATGTTCGCTTCCCTGAATGAGAAGTTATTTCTCCAGGGGGTTATATGACTCGTGAACATTGAAGCACTTTAGGCTAGCAATAGGGATAAGAACTATGAGTGTTAAATATGTGAGTGAATGCACTTCAAATGTATTGCTTTCATTAAACATTAATGTAGCATATTTGTTCTGAAATTACTTTAGTGCATTTCGATTTGTATGTATGTGTTGTACCATTCGATGTGGGATGGTGGAAACATACATTTTCTAGACAGGGGGATTTAGGTTATGGTCGTAATAATATAACTTTTTTTCATGGTTGTTCATCTACTTATGACAAATGTATGTCACGTGTCGCACGATCTGATCTTGTTAAGAAAACGTTACATCCTGCCATAGACACATGAAGTGTTTTCCTCATTACAAGTTCATAATTTGCTAAGATTTTTGTCTATCAAAATGAGTGACCTTTTTTCAGTGGTGACATGAACAAAAGACCGAACATCCCATTTGCCTCGGAGTTACACGCGTCAACAACAGGTTGACACGTGACGAGTTCATTAATACGTGTTCACGGGACAGAGACTAATTTTTGGGAAAATAATTTTGTCGGACGTCAATCATGATGTAACAAGCAGATGTCGTCTTGTGACACACTATGACGTCAGAGATCCACAGGGTCTGCACGACCCAAACGTATTGGCTTGAGGACTGGCGAATGAGACAACAGGATTTTAATAGAAGAAATGATTACAAATGTAACAAGATGGTGATGGCCAATGAGGTGAAGTGGGGTTCGACGTTGCGTTAAGATTATTGCACTCGACATGCACGTATTTATACGTAAGTGCGCGCGTGCGAGCGGCTGTACGTAGTTTGTTAGTGCCAGCCATCTGGGATACCATGGTCATGATTTACATGGTTACCTTAATCAGATACAGTATACCGACTCCCCTTAACTTGGGTACCCTAATCAGACACAGTATACTGACTCCACTTCACATGGGTACCCTACTCAGATACAGTATACCGACTCCCCTTAACATGGGTACCCTACTCAGACACGGTATACTGACTCCCCTTAACATGGGTACACTACTCAGACACGGTATACTGACTCCACTTCACATGGGTGCCCTACTCAGACAAGGTATACTGACTCCCCTTAACATGGGTACCCTACTCTGACACGGTATACTGACTCCACTTCACATGGGTACCCAACTCAGACAAGGTATACTGACTCCCCTTAACATGGGAACCCTACTCTGACACGGTATACTGACTCCACTTCACATGGGTACCCAACTCAGACACGGTATATCGACTCCACTTAACATGGGTACCCTACTCTGACACGGTATACTGACTCCACTTAACATGGGTACCCTACTCAGACACGGTATACTGACTCCACTTAACATGGGTACCCTACTCAGACACGGTACTCCGACTCCAGTTCTTCTGTCATCTAGTTAAGGCCATGTGCCAAGAATGCAAAAAGCAATGGTGTAGATTGTACAACTGCTGGGAATCGAACCCCGACCTTCTGCTCTCCAGACAGGCGCTCTAACCACTACATCACACAGGCTGATGAAAAAGAGGAAGCGAGATATGTTAAACAGAAATGATTTACTATACTATTGTATAGATGATATACACTGTAAGATAACACATTAAGTAGATATTCCGTGATACATCCGTGGTGTGTTATTACCCCTCCTCACCCTCTCTATACATAGCGCCAGTACCCAATAGCACCAAGAACGCGCTGAGACAATTGGTGGAAATTGACACATATTAGTCTGATTTCCTAAAGCATGTCTGCACGATTCTACAAGCACTTCGAACCGATTTGAAAAGCACCCTCAGGGGGATGCTGTTATTTCCCTAGCACAATAACTAAGGGGATAGCACCTCGACAGTCTAATACAAAGATGAGAATTAGTTACCATTCTCTCACATCTCAGGTTATTGAACCATTAAGACAAGGTCAGCCCTTAGCGCTAATAGCGGACAGGTACTGTATATAGCTGGCAGCGGTTGTTCGGAATATGGGGTGTAAAAGATATTGGGCGTACTGCACGTATGCTATTGCAGATATCCTTAGTGTGTCAGAACAACATGCCCGTTCTCATGGTCTTACCTAAGTGGTAAACTATAATCTATGACACCAAATACAGAGATAACGGATATCGATTAAGGCCGGAGCGGATTTTACTGGGTATAAAGGACATCAAAGTGTTACAATTATTTGAACGTATTGCTGAAAATGTGTGTGTGTGTGTGTGTATGTGTGTGTGCGTGCGTGCGTATGTGCGTTCGCGCATGCCGTGATGTACATGCAGGCACATATGTATGTAAGTATGTATGCATTCTTGTATGTACGAAGTGCATGATGATGCAGAAGTATCTGGATGGTTACATTTGTCTACATGTAGTTACACTGTATTATATTGCAGTATGCTAATTCACTGTATCTACAGCCTGTCACATAAGTGTATATTTACACTGTATTACATAGTGCACAGGCGTATGTACACCATGTATTACACAGTGGTTTATTTACACTGTGTCACATAAGCATATATTTACACTGTATTACATAGAGGTGCATCTACACTGTGTCACATATGAATATATTTACCCTGTAATATTAAATAGTGGTGTATTTACACAGTGTCACACAAGGTCTATGCATCGCCCGTGTTTCAAAAGAGGGGCAAATCCTTTCGTTACACCGGTTAAGGGATTTCCCCCCGTAATTATCTCAAACGGTGAAAATGGACTGTACCTACCGAAAGTTGCCAGTTCATCCTCGGTGAAGACAACAGACATCAGTGTTGTCACATCAAATGACATTGGAATCAGTACGACATATATTTTCATCAAGTGGACTTCAGTAATTTGATCTGACTCTCGCCGACAGACTAACACCAGATTGTTGAAAGAAATTTAATATTTGCTATGTAAGGAAGCGTTCATTCTTTATGGCTGGGGGTGGTGGGTGGCGGTGCTGGTGGGGGTGAGTGGATGATGTTGATTTTAAGGGGGGTCACCCATTTTGTCCTGGAGAGGTAGGGCTGGGGATGGTGGTGTCACCAATTTTGTGCACATGTACTAGGGGGCTAGGGGGTGGGGTCATCGATTTTGTACATGACATGGGTGTGTGTGTGTGTGTGTGTGTGTGTCACTTCCTCT
>VKKT01000892.1:57018-67743 GCA_008038995.1 Haliotis laevigata
GACCGCCGCCATATAGCTGGGATATTGCTGAGTGCGGCGTAAAACTAAACTCACTCACCCATAAAAATACTTTTAGTCCTAATTGATGAAGATCTGGGTTAGAACTGGCCATATAGCTGGAATATTGCTGAATGCTGCCTTGAACAAAACAAAGATGTAGTACCAAACAAATGAAGACCTGTGTGCGAAATAGACACTGGCCCGCTAGCCCGTGGCTAGTAAAAATCCCGTCGGGCCAGTAAATCTACACACTCACTGGCCCGACTGGTATTCTACTTTTTGGTAACTTTTTGCTTAGTTTCTACATTAAAATTCCAGGCTAGTGAATTATATTGTGGGCTAGTAACTTTCAAGCATAGCAAGCCCGACTGGCTAGCAAACTTTGGAAACTATTTCGCACACAGCAAAGTTACACCCTGTTCTAGTGGATAGAGCGACTGATGCTTAGTTTACTCCCTACCCGCGGCACGCCAAAAATCATAAAAATGAAAAAAAGGACTAATCTGCTCGGATCCCAAACCGGTACAAACAGCCATATACACACGTTGTACAAGTGCAATACGTTTCAACGTGAAAAAAACCCTTTTCAACTCACCTAAATAAATCTGGAGTTCTTTATGATCATTATCTCGGGTCAAAAGTTCCAGCCGTCTTAGTTTTGTGGTTTGTCGTATTTTTAACAATCCATCAAAACCATACACACCCATTTAGAAGTTCCGACTGTGTCAATATGGTGAGCACTCCCCGTTATGGGGGTACCAGTTTCTCGCTGGGCTTATCTATGGTATCCAATTTATAAAATTTTGAGTCGTATCTGTGCACACAGCCAGTACAAGTAAACTAGACCTTTCACATAGAATGCAAGACAACACAAGCACAGAAGCTTGGGCCTAAATAAATATTGCATTAACATTCCATTAAGAAAAGACTGTCAATAATTTTGGCATCCGCCCCAGGCAGACATTTTATGGCATTCGATGCATTGCACCTGGAATACCGCCCGGCGTATAAAATAGGCATTGGTATCCCCGGTTTACATCGTGTGTCACAAAGTAAAAGCGTTCGTAGTACTACTTCATTCGTAAACCTGTGATAAACGATGTAGTTACGATAGCTCTTAATATTACGAACGCTTTGTGGATCGGGACCTTGTAGCAACCTATGATTGTCTTGACAGACAACTAACGGGATTGGGGGTGGGGTGGGGGGTGGGGGGGGGGAGAGGTAATGTCTTGGTTGATACATGTTATAATATCCCAATTGCAAAGATGTGTTCTCATTATGTTGATCACTGGATTGTCAACCTAGGTTCATAGTCGATTTTATACAGACCACCGACATATACCTGGAATATCGTTGAGATAGGGGTTAAACAACAAACAAGGCAATAGGGCCTACAAAACACAAAGTAGAACTGGTTCGATACCGCATGAGCGATCCGCAATAGGATCCGTTAACGCAAATATTCACGTGCATCATGAACGGGACATTCACCGTTATTCGAAGACATAATTGACCGCTCTTGCAGGCTGGATACAATTGTCAATTTTAGTTTGGATATGTTTGGTGAGGTGCTAGTCAAGATTTCGTGTCGCCGGAATAGGGCGTGGTTCACATCAAGCGCAGAAGCATTCGTGACCAACTCGTGTTATTCCGGGACAAGCCGAATAGCGTTCTTGGAGTTTACGGAAAGGGGCGAGTGTTGACGAATGGCGCAGAAGCAGACGATCACTAATCAACACTGAATGACAACTGGACATGTGGCACATAATGTGTATTCCGTCAGTGCTCAAGTGAGTGATACTTTCTTCATACAATGTATCATATATATTATATGTCCATATTTCCCTTTTACTGATACCCATTTTCTAGCTACTCTAAGCGGGTGAACTTCTTGACGATGGTGCTTTCGGGAAGACCTATGGGTAATTGGATCGGATATACAAACATTATCGATTAGTTAAGTATTTACTGTTCGTCATTTAGTTTAAGATGGAGCGTGTATTTTGTCTATGTATGAAACATATCAAGTATATTTTAAAAGATGCATTCAACTCCATCATTTCGACATGACATATGCCTACGTTAACATGACACCCATGTCCCTGCAGCCACTTCTTTACCAGAAACTTTACGGACGCTTCAGTGACTATTGGCGAACTACTGGGTGGTCAACTTCACTGAAGTTTTTGTTCTCAAAATTGTGCTGTATTTCAATTTGGTTGTAACTGTATTTTGTGCAGCACTGTAGTTGAACTACAAAGGGCTGAGTCTCTAATGTACTACTGACCTCCAGTACTGAACAGCTTTGGAAGTTTGTTCAAAGAATAAGCATCAGGTGCTTAGAGGAAATATGGTAGTGTCCTTGTATTTTCATGGTGAGACAGTCACCTGTGGCACACTCAAAATCTTCCCCTTTCCTGACTGTGAAATAACAGCAGTACATTTTTGAAGATTACATTTAATGAAAATCAAACATTTTGAGACAACTTCAAATACATCATGTTATACAATTCTGTACAAATAACATTGTTTATAATAACAGGCAAAATATTACCTCAGGTTAAAACTTATGACATGCATTCAAGAGTACATTAGACATAACAATTTTTCAGAGATATCATATTTTGAACAGAAAATCCTGAATTTTTCTTGAATCTTTATTCTATTAAAATGGGTTTTCAAATTGACAGAATGTAAAATTTATCTTTAGGGATAAAATTTAATTTTTTAACATTTATTGATAGACATTTTTTTATTCAATGCAGCATTCATGTAACATATAAATGCTTTACTATGGCCTGAAAACAGAATCCAAGGTAACTATGGTTACATGATTCCGAGACAGTAGAGTACCCATAGTTTCTTTTAAGAATCTGTATATATGTGTATACATGTTTAGGGGTACAAATTATACATGATCATGGATTAGAAAATTTGAAAAGGTTAAAAATTTATGACAAACACGTAATAGATATATTACATATGCACACAAACATGGAAACACTGTATGTTAGAAAATACAATATACTAAACATAACATTGTTTGATATAAAACTGTGTCAGACAAGTACCAGTGTGAGTGATAACATTTGTATTTCTGTTCATCAGTAGCTAATGTAGACATACATCTTGTCTACAGCATATTATTGTTATAACAATTTAAGTAGATATAAGCTGTTCTGGGGTAGTTCATTGTGAGAAATTCCTCCTCCTCCTACTCAATTTGACACGTCCCACTGCCATCGTTATCATAACGTATACACGCACGCACACAAATTCAGGACCCTTCGATTTATCTTTGGACTGTTTGACCATTAGTAACAAAAATGTAGTATGCTGATAAACAATTTAGCATGTCCACATTCAAGTGGTGTTTATTTTTTTAATTTAAACTAAGGCCAGACCAATTTCATTTCTTTTTTAACGGATCCTATGGATCCGCCGGTCATATTTGTCAAGAATAAGAAGGATTTTTTTTGCCCCATATAAACTTCATAAATTGCCAAACATAAAATACTTTAGTATTTAAAAGCATAATTATTTTGACTAGTGATTTTGTTTTTCCCCTCCTGCCTTCAGGTTTTCTGAGGACAAAAATCTGTGAAAAAGGAAATAAAATTGGTCTGGCCTAAAGATGAATATTTATCTTTTCTGAATGTGATTTACAAAAACGTCTAATAACATGTTAGGTAGGTTGACCTGGAGTTAGTGAGACTCATGTCTTTCTGTAATGTAGGTATTAAGTGTCCTTGTCTAACAGTCATTTCCATAATGTCTTTCACAGCAGACTGTCTCCCAGACCCTGGAGAATATATTTTATTGGATTTGCCAAGTCAAGATGTTCTTGTTCTCCATTATTGATTTCATTTGTATATATATCTTTTTAATTTTTTTTAGATAAGATAACTTTATTTCAGGAATTAAATGCCTGTCAGTCTGTCTGTCTGTCACTGATTCAACTTGACCGATAGGTACTGAGTTGCCTGTCATCCAGAAATGTTTATTCTGTCTGTCACAGGTTCGACGTCATGAAGGTCGACCTGTAATTCATGTGATGCCTTGTCAGGCAGAAATGTTCATTCTGTCTGTCACAGGTTCGACGTCATGAAGGTTGACCTGTAATTCATGTGATGCCTTGTCAGACAGAAATGTTCATTCTGTCTGTCAAAGGTTCGACATCATGGAGGTCGACCTGTAATTTGTGTGATGCCTTGTCAGGTACAAATATTCATTCTGTCTGTCACAGGTTCGACGTCATGAAGGTCGACTTGTAATTTGTGTGATGCCTTGTCAGGTAGAAATATTTATTCTGTCAGTCACTGGTTCAACATCATGGAGGTCGACCCGTAGTTAGTGAATCATCTTGTCTCACTCACTCCAGTGTCTTCTAAAGTTTTTATTTAACTGAAGTCAATACTTTGATCCAGAGAAATTTGTGTCATCACCATCACAACTCACTCACTCACCCATCTCAAGTGAGTACATAGGCCTTGTCATCAATGTTGTTAACAGATATATTCATTTCCAAATTGCATTTCCTCTATAGCACATATATTTCCTATTTAACAGTTCTATTACAGTATTCACCATAATAAGCCTTCTGGGTGCTTAGAAAAGTGACAAAATGGGCAATTATTAAAATGCACTCAATTTAAATTTGTTTTTAGTTAAAGGCTCGGAGAATTTTGAGGAACCTTTCGATGACAGCTACTTGACAGTTATATAACACTTTTCTGCTGCTGTTTTCTGAAAGAATATGTAAGATATACAGGAAAAGAATTTTCAGTCTTGGTGAAGGCTCATATGAGGATAACATTGGTCAAAAATTGGTCAGGGATGCTTATTGAAGGCAGGGACTTAATACTGCAGATATGGTACTCAGTTTATGTATGTCATCGGGTCACAACATTCTGTATTATGATCCAGAATAGAAGGATCCTGAAAGAAGGATCAACTAATGATCACAAAATATTCCAGTTGTCATGGTAACCGATTGTTTGAACAATGAATGACTGTGCAACATGAACATCACCACATCTATGTGAAAGAGACAATGACAGGACTTCAAAACAGTAACGTTAAAAAAATATTGCACTCCATAAAAGTACCAAATGCATATTACGTGTTTCAACTGCCATGAATATCTCAAGCCCTCCAAACAATTTGTGTATCAGGCAACCTGACCAATCTATGTTTTTACCTGCCCGTCAAGAAATGTATGTTTCACATAATAATAAAATGGGATGTTTCCATATGTTATCATTGCTGTAGACATAGTAGAGCTATAACTTTAAGAAACATTGGTATAAATTATCCAAAATATTCATCCATGTTAAACAGTTTTTAAAATATTCTAAAAAGGTACTTACCAACCCATATCTATGTGCCATGTTGCCTTACACACAAGTATTGATATACTCATGGAAACAAATAAGGGAACACATGAAAGAAAAAGTGTTCCTATATTCTTTTCGAGGTTCTGTGCATGCTTTGTATTGCACTCTCGGAGAAAAGCATAAAGGAACACATGTCCTTTCATGTGTTGCTTTATTTGTTTCCTTGAGTATATTTGGCTATATATAAAAGCATCATACAGCAAGAGCTTAGTACAACTGTGTCATGGTGTAACATATTCACATCTCCAAATACATGCTTTACAAGAACAGCACACCTTTTGTTGTCATGTATTGAACCTTGTGACATCACCTTTTTCCTTGGATAAGTTCCAAAGTGATTTTAATGGGGCTTTAAATCATATTGATTATTGATTTTATTACGAAAATGTATATGAAAGTTTAAAGCAAAAAATTTCGAAAAAATGTTTTCAACAATTGAATTTTGAAATCTGTATACTGCTTGATTTGCACATGATATTCATGGTGTTTTAGGTAAGCTCAAATCTCCCTGCAAACTGAAATTCTGTTCTTCCATCCAAACAGGTTAATTCCTTATGCATTTGTAACAACAAAGTTCTCATAATGCTATGAGTAATATGAAAAGTTGATATGCCGTTCATGCCGTTGACGGACACTGACACTAATATGAACAGCTCAAATTATGCCGCAGTTCCAGTAGAACCAATATGGTTGTGATGAGACATACACGTCTCTGCCAGTGCCATTCAATAATGGTACAAATCTCCATTCTAATGTACCTACTACTCTATAATAAAAATATAGAAAAATAGATGAAAATAATGAACTAAAAAAATAACAGCAAATCCAAGGTCTTGAAAAGTTAGTTAATGTTTCTTTCCTTCACTGTGTGGGTATTTTTCAAATGTCATATGTATATATGTGTGTGTATCAGAGTTTGAATGAGTGGTCCATGCAAGTGGTCTTGTGGACACCATGTCCATCTCTGGACTATGAGTTCTGTGTTAAATTCCAAACTTCAATTTAAGGTGTTTATGTACACATGCGACATGCCTGCTATTTGTTCAATATGTTAGCAATTTTTTTCAATAATTTCTCTATAATTAAATTGCTCAGAATTAATTAAGCTAATTCTATTACTTGTTTGTCACTTTTCAGGATAGATCAATTCTATGGATTTTTTAAGAATTGTTTGGTCAATATGTCAAGGACAGTATGTAATATAAGAGAATGAAAAATATCAGGGTTCTGTTGAATCTATGGTTGTAACATGAATCTATTTCAATGTCAGTGGAGAAGAAATACCAGTGGGCCATTTCAGTGTTTATTGTAGTGTATGCTATACGGTAACTGAAGTTTGAGACTTGAGTAAAAGTAAGATCAGATATAAAAAAACTCCAATTCTTGATGTAAATAATGATAACTAAAACAAAGAATGAAGGTAGCCATGGTTACTAAAACTTGAATAACATAACATGATTTGAAAATATTAGAGAAAAAGCAGTGAAAATAAATAACTTTCTCAATAGTCTCAATAATGTCATTTTCATTAATAAATGACATGCTTACAGATTTGAAAAAGTGCAGATATACATCTTTTAATTAATTAGGTAAGCTTCTACATTCATGGCAGCTGGAGTTGTTTCTTACACTTAATGTATGATATCTGATATGCCATGTGCATTGAAATACGGTAGATTTGATACCAACATATATGACGGCCTTGTATGAAATATTTCTGAAGCGAAAATGGAATTTTCATTGTTACTAATTGATACAACTCTACTGAATTTGACATTGGCTACCGTAAATGATATATATCCTTGTTCAAATGTGTCATGTTTTCTCAAAGTGAAAGGTTTATATCAAATTCCATTTGCCACAGAGTCTTAATGAAAGAAAGTCAACCAAAACATGAATGACAAAAATGAATATACAGATATTATGCCGGAGCTGTAGCCATTAACAGGATCCACCCATTACTACTGGTCATCTTGTACTACTGGTATACCAGGCTAGTCTACCACCGCTGTACATATCACAGTCTCTGGGATTCCAACAGGATTTGCCCGTCAAGCATCTGATCATGCCCTGTCTGTCAAATTCAGATCCCAATTCTTCCTTCTTTTGGTGCTGAAGTGCACATAACCATTGCTGAGACTTCTGGCCTCGATTTTCAGCTGTCCAACAGGTCTGGGTACTGAATAACCTCTGGAAATCTTTCTCTGGCAGATGTCAATGCCGGCCATCTTGAATCACCAAACTGCGCACTTGTGAGGGGGATTCATTTTAGAGTTCAAAGGGCAGCTGAAGGCTTCTGTGAAACTGTGTGAATTTTGTAATGTTCCTATCACCCTGTAGAGAATAAATGTTTCATTTAGACACATTTCATGCATGGATTAACTATTATAAAGTACAGTAACAGAGACTTATGTGATCCTGTATGTAAAGTAAGATATATAAAAAGCAAATCTCATAAACTACAAATGGAAAAAGGGAACAATATTTGAGGTCAACATATAATGGATAGTGTTTTTGACATGTGATAAACCAATCAGATTTACTTGGTATCATGATCAGATAAATATGCAAATCAGGTCACCAAGCAGGAATAACCTCAAACTCCCTGCATGGGTGTTATGTCTGCAATTGCTCAAATAACTCTTGACTTGTTCCAGAAAGTTTAGAAAGTTGAAAACTAATGTATGTCTGTAATACTATTTCTGTAGACAAACATGGCCTGAGATGGTGTGGGGCTTTATGGGATAAATGACACCGTTTAATCAAACTTTGTATTAACATGTGGGGGATTGAAAGTGAAAAAGCTTCAAAGAGTGAAATTACATCAGAAACACCAATTATGTATGTTAAAAAAGGTCATTAACTTCATGGGTTACAGTATTGTAAATATCATGTTTTAGCATTAACGTAATGTTTTTCCTGATGATGTCATTAATACTGAAAGCTGATTGTCTCTGACACTTTTATTAATAAGAGTATACTTCTAACTGAAATCTAAGGTTAATTCATCATTACAAATTTCTAGAATTCCTGCAATACCGAACTTTCTACAATTATGTAGATGTAAATTTCAGCTCAGAAAGTCATTCACTGGTTTACAGGCTGTTGTCATGGAATGTTGTTGAATGTTGCGCTATATATACCAGCTCACTTTACAGAATATCAAACAACTACTAACTTCATACACTTGATGGAATCTACTCACAAAGATGTATCATGTAAACTTGGACTGTATCTATCTAAAGTATTTGCCATTAATTCATCTTCAAAAACTTAAACTTAATGCATGCAAGATAATATGTTTGTAATTAATCATGTATTATGGGCCTATGGTCCTTTTACAAAATAAATTTGTCTGTCCAATTGTGGCATTAGGCATTGCCCAAACAAGCGAGGACTGTGGTATCTCACCTGAACCTGCCCGGACTGTGCACTCCAGTACGTATCCTGTTGATGGCTGCCTCAGGCCTCATAGAGCCGCACCACACCTGGAACATGAAGTCGGGGTGCAGTCACTGAACAAGAGGAACTATAGCATCACCTGAGCAGTTTTATTTCTTGAAATTTTAACCAATCACTGCAACCTATGTGAAACTAGACCAACTTCTCATGAAAAATTTCACCTTGGCACCATACTGTTTTATGGTCACTTCATCAACATCCTTCATCTTCTAAGCGACTCACTTGTTATGTTACAATGACGTTATAAGTCATTCCATCCTGTTTACTATACCATCTTCAGTGAGATTATGAACCCACATCAACCTCAGACCAACTAACATGTCTACCATGCGCCATTACAGTCTTCTGAGTGACTCATCAGTCAACCATTCTGAATAGAGTGATGTTATCAATCCAGCTTGTCCTTTAAGCAACTCACCTGAGCAAAGTTGAGGAAGAAGAGCTGAAAGTGGTCCAGATGGGCCAACCCTGGCAGCCTCTTCTCCTCTTTCGGCTGGGCCTCTGCCCACTTCCTGTATGCCTGAAGTAAAGGATTGTGGGATAGTTAACATGGCCACACTATTTTGCTATCATGGTCACCACCCACTTCTGCCTCAATTGAAGCATTGTGAGATAGTCGCCACAAACAACCTACTTTTATGGTAACTGCCCACTTCCTGTATTATAACCTGAAGTGACACATTATGAGATCATCATTATAGACAACCTATTGTACTAACGTGGCCGCTCATCTATTTTTGTGTTACGTAAAGCTATGCTTGGTACTCATTTGATAAAGTACTTGAATGCTTAAAACCTAACACATTGCTTTAAGGTTTGGCTAACTTAATGCCAGCCACTATTTGTTTCATGTTTTACAGATGTTCTTGGCTATTAAACAGTAAACAAACAGTTTACGAAGTACAGGGCCCACAAGAATGGATCCAGGCGTAGGTGTATCTTTACCAACTGTGGACCCTGGAGACATTGAGGAAGTGTTAGACTTACTGTGTAGGCTTCCTTCAGTCCTCCATTGTCTGCGATGTTCTCCCCTTGAGTCTGAACACCATTTACCTGTGGAGTAAAGCATGGAGCCAGGTAAAAACTGACTAGATCCAGGTTAGATCTGGTATTCACCAACCATGCATGTCTTAGAGCCAACTAAAGAGAGAGGCAGACATAAGGTGGGATGTTTGGTTGTGTTGCTGTTGGGGATTGAATTCCAATAGTGTATTTATAATGGCTAATATGTTTCATGTTAAAACCTGATGAACAAACTACACTAGAATCTTATATGAAAGTATAATCATGCAAGCTGGCATGTTGAACTGTGAAGAACAATTCAAACAAGTGATACCTACCTTCATGTTGACTTGTGGTACGGTGAAGTTTCCATACTGTTTGATGATACACTGAGCACGTTCTTTGAACTTCTCGATCACATGATCATCCCACCATTGGATCAGGTTGCCATCCTTGTCAAACTGACGACCTGCATATGGCAAACAGTCAGTAAAACATCAGTGGTGCATTGGTGAAATATCAGTAACATCAGTCAAAAATAGACATATTAAACATCATTATCAGACAATAAAGGTATGGTTTTTTGATGACGTAACAATTGAATGACGTTATCCCGTCACTGCGCCATTCTAGTGTGCCCCCTCGTAATCGAACCATTTTACAATACGTCACAATGTAAGCGACGTCACGATGCATGTCAGTTGTCATCGCCTCGTATGGCCTCCAAAAGTAAACTACTTCGTTGCATCCCGTTTCTTGGTTTGCAGTTGCTTCACGCAGCTAACATCACTGGTGGAAACATTACGTTTATGTTTTACGACGGTTAAAATGTGTCAATTCGACTCACAAGTTTTCAGCGACA
>VKKT01000893.1:26307-54029 GCA_008038995.1 Haliotis laevigata
GTCCTTTGGGGGACCTGGTATTGGAGGCTCCTTACCAGCTGGAGGCGGAGGAGTAGTGTAGGTGGTGTGGAAGGAGGAGAGGGGGTGAAGATACGACACAGTGTAGGATAGGGTGGAGAAGGTAGGGGTGTAGGTGGGAAGAAGAAGCAGGTGTAGTGGGAATGCCAGAGAATAGGGGGTGCTGAGGCGTGTAGAAGTAGGATAGGGCAGGGGGGCTGGGGTTGGTGGAGGAAGGGTGGACTGGTTCAGTCCTAGAGGAGAAGCTGGAGCATGACAGATACAACGGTGAAAAATTTTTTCTTCTTGTTGCCCAGTTGGTATCACCATGATTATTTACTTAAATCTTTAAACATCGTATTTTAGTTAGTTCATATCGATAAATATTTATAGAAAAAATATATATTTTGTTACTGAATTATTTTGTTATCTCCATGAATATATATTTAAACATATAAAAATGGGGTTGTTTTTGTTTTGTTACTTCGTGTTTATATCGTGTGCTATAAATATTTATACAAAAATATATATTTTGTTTCCGAATTCTTGTTTTATGTATGCATATATTTACTGAATGTAAGAACATATTGTAATAATATTTTCAATCAATAAAATATCTTACATTACATGTGTGCCCTTGTTACATAGTGCCCTGAAAGGCACGAACTATATAGAAGACTGCTCACAAGCTTTTAAGTTTCTATAAGTTCCTCTCACCATGATCACTTTGCATGTTGAAATTTGTCATTGACAGCCACTGCTTCCGTCACTCTGATTTTACAGGCGCTTCCTGTGTTTCTGCAATATTCCGATATGCTATATACTGTATTAATGGCCTGTGGCCTCATCACCAGATAAAGTCATTCATTCACAAGCTTTTGTTTAACATCAACAATGAGTGAGTGGGGTTTTAGGTCACTGTAGCAATATAACGGAGAGAGGAGAGAGAGAGATGCAGATGATGATGATTATGGAGAAGCATGTACAATGTGAATGACCTCCCAAAATTTTCCTACAAAGTGACCCCGTGGATTATCATGTACAAAATGAATGAACACCACCACCACATTAGTTTTCAAACATGTTTTTTTCCCAATAATCTTATGTACAACAATTTATAGATACAACAATTTCATATATTACAATAAATAAAACATGTCATTAACTGTAGTTATACGAACAACATATCCGTAAGTGTTATTTTAGGTGTATTTTCATGATGCATTGAAAAAGATGGAGTATAAAACAAGCAATAAATGGAGTGATGTAAGAAACAAAAAACAAAAGTCAACCTGTTAGGATATATTTTATTTCATTCTGTGAAGAACTCTACCACAGATTTCCTGTTGCTATTAACATAATTTACAATTGTATGGACCTATGAGGCAATACTGTACACAGCAGTAGCCATGATCATGAGTTAAGTGATTAATGATCCAACATGAATGTAAGTCGACACATCTTCATAACCCATAACTCACGAGAAAATTGTACTTGCCATAGTAGAAATATTAAACTTTGAAAAATGTTTTTATTCCCTTAATTTATTAAAGAAAAATCCCCAGTTACAATAAAGAATAGTTTATTAGGAGGAGTACTATGTTTATAAATCCTTATGTTATCAAGTAATTTTGGTATGTTATGAATGTCTTGGTACTAACGACAAACCAAATATTTTCAACCTGTAACTAAGGCCAATTAGGGGGCATGCTTTGGATACCCATCTTTTCAAAAGAGGCAGCTACCAAAAGCTGCTTTTATTCAAGTCAAGAACACCACCACATAAATGTATATCTCCTCTTTTCTGTATCACCTTTTGAGAATAAATCTTATCGAACAGAAAAGATTAAGATTAAGATTCGTGATAGATTCTTTGCAACACCATGTCAGATCTGACATATGGGTGATTTACTCAACACATCACATTGTCATAGAAATAAATATCTGAATGAAGACAAGTTAAATGTGAAAATCAGAGCACCCTTGGCCAGTTTCTTAATCAGAGGAGGGATGTCCCCAGAGTGTTTTACTAGCATTTACAAAAGGGATCTGCATGCTAATGTTTCAAATGGATATCTAAAATATAATTTAAAGAAAACCAATTTTTGATAAATCACATCAATATAAACTTGATGAAGGAACAATGGTGATTACCAGACAATTTAGAAAAAATAAATAAAATGTCTCCAGTCCACCAGGACACTCTGCTAGTCACATTTAAACATGTCAGTGATCACTGACTGACCTGAGCACCACAATTTGTCAATGAGTTCATGAAACAAACAGTTAACTCAAACTATGGAAATCAAGGTTGAGTGCTCTCAACAATCCAAATAATCATATTGAACAAGAAAAAGATCCTTCATGACAAGTAAGGCCTTAGATATTGACAATTGTGAGCAAGTAATTTTTCAAGGTAATGCTGTAGAGAAATAGCCTTCACATGTCAGTAATAATCGGAATTGGACCACTCAAACAGTGCTTGGTCACAGTGTTAAACATTCAATAAATAAGTCTTTTCATGTTCAGCTCCACTTAAGTCCATTTGCTCACAGATGATTATTTTATATGTTAAATAATTCTTATTACTGAAAAAAACTTGCATATCTACGCAAATTGGTGTCAATATAAATATTTCTGTACACATATGTATAGAATCACAACAGGAAGTGAACTCTACAGATTCATATCTTTCATGAGACACAAATACACAGGAAGGTAAGTTCACTCAACTCATCCACTGTCACTGTACTAAGAGTCTTACTGTTTATACAATCCCTGGAGGACATGAAAAGCCCATCCCAGAGCACATATTTACAAAACAACTTGATATGTCCTGCAGCAAGTTAACAAGCATGAAAGACCTTCTGATGAAAGGGCTTCAATTATTAACACTGAAAGACCTGAAAAACTCTGTACAGACTAAATTGTTCAGGACCCAGTAGAACTGCATTCAGAGGATGACTGAAGATGAATGAGTCGAGTGAATATACATTTTTCATAACCATACCATGCACACCTGTTATGCAGTTTCTGCTTTCTATATACAAACCAATACAACTACAAAGCTAAATCGCCTCCAGTTCTTTGAGCATTACATAGGAATGGAGAAATTATGGGGAAACAGGTCTATGTTTAATTGAAACAGGGCTGTTTGCAGTGTCACTGTTTACTTCTTTACAACTGGTGACTCCATGCAATATTTTGACACGTATTATAATGTTAGAATTTGTCAGTGGATAATTGAAAGTAAAAGATTATCATACAGAATTTTCAAAAAGTCAGAAATATACAAAGTCATGAAGAGTTTTCACAAACAGGTGTTTGATACGTATTCCCAAATTATGCATTTTGGTCACTTTAATGAATACAAAGACTGTTTCTTAGCATGTTATCTCCACCAGCCTGGATTGGTGTCACATCCAATTCAGAAACTATTAACCTACACAGTCAACATACATACCACCATCATTGTACTGGCTAGCTTCTCCCATCTTGCCACAGACAATACCAATTACACCAAACATTTTGCTGGAACCATGGGTGATCATGTTTTTACAAATGACGAAATCATTTTTTTTTAATACTCCAATCTAGTGCAAATTACGTCAAAACGTCACCAATGTGGTTTGGTTACAACAGCCAAGAAATACATACTAGATCTAAAACATTTGGGATGGAAACTGGAATTGATATCATGTGCTCCATGTATCAAACTTACAAATGTCTAAAATAGACAATACAAATCTGAAACATCCTTGTCATCTCAAAAATAGCATACCTCTGCATCAGAAGTGTTTTTCAAATAGTATGAAAAAAAGCCCAGTGCACACTCAAGTGTGTTTGGAAATATTTCCTGTTTGTAGTTGTTAACGAAAAATTGGAAGCTTACTGAAAGTGTACGCATCGACAAAAATAATGTGAAGCAGGTATTCCTCCATAGTTGAAGAACCTTGCAGAATATACAATCTTTTCATAAACAATCATAATTGAAAATTCAACATTTTCAGCAGTATGTTATTTCGAAGAATATGATCTTGTGTAGAAAAGTCTACATCTGTCAAATATAAATGTTATTCATAACGCGGAACACAATATTCCTCTGATGTTGAGCATGTTTATACACTGCACAATGGGGACGTGAGAGTTGTCTCAAAACAACCCTGTTGCTTCAAAGCTAGCATGAAAGGTTGTCCTTGACAAGTATTTCTTAAAGCAATATTATTCACTCAAACCAGGGCCCACCATGGCCTCACTGACCAAAAAGGACAATCATTACCCTCTAGGGATGGGAGCAAACTGCAGTACCTGTACTGCTTGTGGAGGAAAGCCCTGATGCACAGAAGAACCTACTTAACTCCGAAACAAACAGGCTCAAATCAATAACAACATCAATAATAATCATAACACTTAAGCTAATGCTTTCAACCTGAAAATCTGTCATGATCAAACAAAAAAGAAGAAGAAAAAAAAGTCATTTCCCACATAATGAATGCTCTTACCTGAAAACCTAGGAAATGAAATTTGCAACATGGGCTCTTTAATAAAAGTGAATTCTTCAATCAAGAGAGGGTACACAGACTGGACCATTTGGATGTAGGAAACGTTGCTGCTGAAACAATACAAATCCAGCACAATGCTGACACAACTAAATTATCTCATCCTTCTGCTCAAGATTCCACCATTTAAATTTAACATGATCTACTGAATTTCCTGTTCTGTGTTGAAACAAGGAAATATGGCAAAAATGTACAATTGCAACAATATACAGAAGATATCACAAGACCTATTTTTCTATACATACAAAACACAAAGCTCATATGGTTCATCCCTTACACAAGGACTTGTTATCAAATTATCAAAGAGTATTTCATAGAAAAGCAATATGTTACAAAGAAGACTGACATCCTAACACCTGTCATTTAACCACAATTATGATCTGAACGCTTGCTGCTATTTACCGTAAGCTCAAAGCCAAAAAACTCGAGTTGTATGCAAAACCCTGTGTGAAAAAAAAACCCATCAAAAAGAATTAAAAATGAAACTGCTTAGAAACTTTGGATGGATTTGAAACTATAAATGATGTTGTCATGAACCTGCATATTGATGCATTTGGATTTTGCGTTCACATAGAATCACTATGGTCCAATGTTTTGGCATATTCCTGTAGGATGGTGCAGGCCACTTCTAAGCTACATTGCTAATCAGCATGGCCTGCCAAGAAAGAAAGCTGCATCAACAGCAAAAGCAAACAGTGACCATTGGTAATTGGGGAAAAGAAGCGTATTCTATCATGAAAATTTCTTCTTTGAAAGCTTCAATAGTACAAAGAACCCTTAATTGAACAAGCGAACTTTGACATCAAGCAGAGAAGCAGGTTAAAATTATGTCCAATTGGCATATAAAACACGGACATTTTTGAAGTTATTTTCATGAAGAAGATTACTCGTGCCCCTACCCTGTTAGCACTCCTGAGAGGATAATGATAAAGATTTGACACTTGGTCACATTTCAAAACACGAATTCCGCAGAAACTATCCTGAATCTCAATGTTCTGTCAATATCTGAGAACGATAACATGCTGATATTGATACTATGTTGTTCGATGTTGATGAATAATATTCAATTATGCAAATGGTTATTAATGAGATCTATAACTATTGAATAATACAGTTATCGCCCTAGCTATATTTCATGGCTTATCTAGGAACACAAACGGTTCAAAAGGGTTTCTGTCTGAAAAGGAAGAAAAATGAACTGAACGCTATGTTCAAATATGAAAATAACAAGTCAAATCAAAGTCTAGTATGAAAATGTCTTAACAAAATGTACTTTTAACTTTTGATGCTTTAACTTGAAGATTCTGGAGATTTTAGTTTGTCTTGAGCACTAGAGTATATTGTAAACGCCTGAAATAAATAACTGCCACCTCTTGGTGTCTTGTCTTGGCAGTATAGTTAACACAGAAAATGGAAGCCTTCAATTTGCCAGCTGACTCCATATCACAAAACATACGTACACATTATCACAATACACAAGATGGTAGGCAAGATCATCCAGTTCTCTCCAATGTAGAAATCCAGGGAGTCACATCCATGCATACTGGAAACATCAAATCACTCCTGAAGAGGTGTGTGTTACTACTAATTTATCAGGCCAAAACAAGAAAAACAAATAACAAATTTGGAGAACAATTCAACAGATAAATGAAAGCTACTTCATTGTAAGTTAAATGGCAAATGTGTTTTTGAAAGGCGATTCCAGAAATCAAAATCATGAATACAAAAACATTCAAGGTCAAATGGTCGTCATATTGATTGTGAGCTAGCTAGATACTGATACTCCTTGCATTCATCTGTCTTGGCCAGGTTTGTCTGTACCAGTCAACAATGATGTGCTGCACACCACACCTGGACTTCACATCACCATCTTCATTCCGAGTCCTGGACACTTGTGTCCTCCAACAGGGGGCACTGCCTCCCTCAGTAACATCTTTATTTGAGCATTACTTTGAATGACAGGCGGGCACACCATGGACACAACTCCTACTCCAGGACTGCTCACGTCTGATCAACTTAACACCAACGTTTGAAAATATTTCACCGTCAAAATTACAGTTAACCTCCCAAGAAATATTGAAAATGTTCCTGAATAAAATCAAATGCCTATTTTCTTCCAGTTGAAACATGAAAAATAAAGAAGTTCATATATTTCAGAATACTCTTTGGACAGAATCTTCATTCTTAGGATACTGATACAAACTGACATCAGATTTTTCACCGTAACGACAATTTCAGTGACAGCTGGATTTGCACAAGACACAAGTGGCTATGTAGGGATTGTCAAGTAGGCATTTCACTGAGTGCACTATACATATTTGGTATACTTGAGGGAAAGACTGATACTAAGTGTGTAAAACGTCTTCACAGTGCCCCTGTTACAGTAATCTCCTACGTATATACAGTGTTTGCTCTATACGAAAAAATTTCAAGTATTGGCCCATAAATGTTACATACTGCCATGGAAATATTTCAACCAATCAGCATGGGATGTAACAAACGACTTTTATTCAGCTTCTACAGTAAATACTGATAAAGAAACTTATGGTTGGCGGGGTAATCCTGTGTATAATGCACACAGGTACGTCACAGCAACACATCACTTATAAAGCCATTGCAATATTGTTGTGCCAACGTGGTGTTATCACTGCTTATATGACGGTGCGCCTCTTCTACTTTACCATTGTTTTCAACAGCTTACCAGATTCTTAGTGGCTTGGGCCTATACCAGACAGACTGCTACAAATGACCACAAGGAGAGCAATATCAACATATAGATAATATTCACTTCTTATTGAAGGAGCAGTATCTGAGACTTGATGTCATTTACTTTTGTAAGTATTAGAAAATTTGTAGGACGAGTTTTTCAAAAGAGAATCACAATAACAGCTTGGTGTTACGTTTTATTTTGTTTGGGTACTTTTTATTACAAATAATGAATTCAATATTTTCCACTAAATTAAAAAAACATGTATCCTAAGGTAAATTGTTATAAACGGGTATTTATAAAGTAATAAATAAACCAACTATCAGTTTGTTTTACAAAAGTATTTGTAACTTGTGTTCTCAGAAAGCAGGTCTCTCATTTCTCCACTGAATGTGTCAGACACGATCCATGATGTATTCTGGTGGCATGAAAAGACCACTTCAAAGTGTGACCAAGGTTTGGGTTGTTACAGCCAGGCTGGATATGAGATACACATCCAGAATTTGGGCCAGCACCTACAACACTAGGCCCTAGTTGAGGATATATACCCATTTCCCACCCGGCTGTACTTGTCACAGTTCTGAGAGGATGGAATGGTGCATTGATATGAGTGGATCAGATTAAATAGTCGTCAATTTTCCTTGATATTTTATCATGGATATCAAGAAAAAACATGTTTCAAGCATTGTACAAAGCAATTTGAAGCATCAGGCCTTCTTTCATCTCATGTTTGATGCGGTATGTGATACAGAATGACATTTCCCATGGTAGCACATCCTGGTGCTACCACAACGATTACAATGAAATTATACAAAAGACTTCAAAAACAAGTACCTACCATCTTCCCCTACATCTATGATCATACTAAATAAGTAATTTACAATAAAAATGTATACACAGTAGGGGTGAGGGAAGTGCAGTATATGATTCTCTGTACATTTTGTACACATTATACAAAATAAAAACAATAGTCTCTCATTCAGCTTCTTGCCACAAAGCTTAGTGTCCAGTAGTAAACACGGTAGTTACCTATGAAGTGATCACCTTTGTGTCTGGTGTAGCAAAATACATGTATTTCAGTCACCAAGTAGTCCATGCACCGAGACATTGACCCGGCACGTTCATACAACATTAAAGTTTCAGTTCATTGGCAATTTTGGATGCAATGTTCTTAAAGCCTATTGATGTTCCAGAGATCCGTTTGAAGCGCACTCCATTGAGGGAGAGCCGTGGGAGTTTACAAACTTCCATCTCCCATTGCACCAGACTGTCCGTGTTCGGATCCCCATGAACACAAAGTAACAGAAACTTTTCCCTTTGTTCATAGTCGCAGTTGTTTGCGTCCAGTACCTTCCTAATCTCCTTCATCATATCATTAGGATCCATGGAACTCGTCGTTTTCATACTCCACGTAAATCGCAACGACCTTGGCTTCACTGCCTCACCCTCCCTTGTCTCATTCACCGACCTGCGGAACAATTTGCTGAAAATTAGAAAAACAACCAAAAACACAATTAATGGCCAACCCTCTGTCACAGAGTCTGAGCTGAAGATTTTCATCCAGTAGGTAGAAACGTTTGTAAGTCTAGTAGTTGTATATCCCAGCAGCTGCACAAACCAATCAAGACAAAGGAGACACGATAGATATGGGTTATCTAGTGTTTGGGGGGCAAACAGGCAGGTAGATGGTCATCTACTAGGGGCCACAACATGCAACAGAAAACATGCTTGCGGAGACATAGGTGCATGCAACTGCGGTCTAGTAGGAGATGATGGTTACACATACGTCATAAATGATTACTTTTATTTTTGTAAAAATGTAAAAAAAATAATTGTTGATATAATCTAACAAAATTCATAGCATTTTTTAGTGAATATGCGAGATAGCAGCATATGTATTCTGTTGAAAGCAGAGCTTAAGTCTACTATTTTCAGCATTACTTTTACACTAAGACCATGTCTAGCTATTAAAATACTTAACTACGCAAAAACATGACCAAGTTTTTAAGTTCTAAGGAAAGAGGACTCTTTGAAATCTTGGTAAATTTCTTATCATAACTGGAATGTACGTTCAAGAACATCAACCAAAAGTAATTCATTTCATGAGAATCTATTTCAATTAGAAAAATATTCAGTCCACAAGGTTTTGAAAATAATTAAAACAAATATATAGATTACAATACCTTCTGATCAAATAATTTAGGAAAATCGTGCGAACCTTATTTTAAGCCCATGGATGTTAGAAACAATATTGCTTGTTTATCAGCTTACCATAATGTACTAATCACGAGCATTAATGGTCCATGGAATTTAATAAAAAATGGAGTATTTTTATAGCATTCAGAAATAATCTTTCCTATATTGCAATTCAGACAAATTTCTGTAAAGAAGCTTCCTAAAAATGTCAAATCAAGAACAGAAAACAAGAAGAATATTTAAAAGAAAAAAAAGGGTGATCTGCGTGATACATGCCAGAGTCTCATGCTATTAAAATCATATATGTTGACTAGAGAAGGCCTGCAGATTCTTGAAGTAATGGTTGAAGAGAGCAAGAGATGAGGATGAAGATAGAGACTTCTTGCAATAAGGTGAAATTGATCAAATGTCTTAGCATGAAAATGGAGTGGCAAAAATAAAGTTTATTTTGGAAGCCTGGGTCAAAATGCTATGTCCATGCACAGCCGGAGAGCTCCTTTTAGAGTTTCCAGAATGACTGATGATGCAGGTGAATCAGGATCTGCACATTCAAACAGTCACAAGCAGCCAAATAATAGAAATACAGGAACTGCTGAGATACAACTGTTTCAAGAGATTTGAAATTCCCCTCGAAAACGTGACATATTCCTAGTTCTCCCCCCGCTTTAACTCGGTGAATGGAGGGTTGACGTCAAAGAAGTTATTAACAGAGAGGTGAGGACAGAATAATATGGTAGAAGCAGCTTCATGCGTATACCTTACCTCTTCAAGTTATCTAGGTATAGGTTGCCTTACACAAGACAATGGTAGAAACTATACTCCCTTCCTGGCTTTAGTGCTGGAACAACTGACTTCAGTATGCAAAACAACTTTCACATCAAACCATGCTTCGGTTGGAAATAAAACACCAAACAAAAACCATGCAGTTCGGAAATAATCATTGCTTTCTATCAAAACTGAAAAGTCTCAAAAGATGTTCACTGCTTTGATTGAAACAGAACACTCAAAAGGTTTTCACAGAATTAGATATTCAGAATCACAGCCAAGGAGGGACAAATATAGAAACTACTACGTGCCCTGGGACGAGACCTGGACAATACTCTAGTGGACATGTATCATGAACACAGAGGTTGATTCAACTGAAATGATGTAATATTCTAGTTTGGGTTTTATTGCATTTACCCATGCCAACTGCACAAAGGTAGTGCTTAAACCTGAAAGAAAACGTTATTAAGTTCAGTGTTTTTTCTTCTCAAATCTCTCATCACTTCATATTTACCAAACAAATTGTCTTTCAAAAGTGAAATACAGCTTTTGTTTTACCGAAACATTTGGCAATATATTTAAAAATGAGAAATTGTAAGACCTCCCACAGAACATCTTGAATGATAATGGAACAGCGAACATGTACATTTTTATTCATCAGGGGAAAATGTTGCTCTACCAACAAAACCCAAACCAGATCTATCTGAATAGAAAATGACACACATATTGGGAAACATCTGTGACTGAAATATTAACTTTCATGAAACATTTAAAATAGAAAAACAATCAAAATATTTCTGATACAACTCTTTTTCACGGATGTTTTCCCAATATTCATTAATGAATGAGCAATGATTTTATGTACTCTTCTTCTACTTGTCAGCTCAGGTCTAGGTGATCTACAAAAGCCTGTATCTACAGGACAACATGCATGTGTTAGAAAATACACAAAGTGTGTGAGATGTCAAGAAGTGGTAGCAATACATGGTTACAGCTACACAGTTAGTACATATATTCATCAACAGTACATAACCTGAATCACATCATGAAATGGTAAAATTCCTCCTCGATGATATAGATTATTACATTTGTTTTGTTAACATTTCAAATATCTCATTTTTTTGTTGTCTCAAAATGAGAACAAGACAAAACTTCCTACCTTTTGAAATTGAACAAACATTTGAAAGTTGCTCACAAAAATTATTTTTTTAAAGTTTATTACAAATTGTAAGTCACTTTTGAGATATATGAATCGTACTACACTGGAAACAATGCAAGAAATACTGACAAATCATTTCTACTAAATGTTATAGAGGAGAATGTGAGAGATGTGAAACGTGATCAGCTAAAGGAAAGCGTATGAACATGAAAATTTGGTATGAAATGGACAACACAATCTTGAAAATCCAATACCATGAGAAAAATCGTGCAAAATAAAGGAGATCTTTGAAAGCAAGATACCAAGGAGAATGAATGTGAGGTAGATGAAAGACGCTGTAGGACAGTGAAGAGACTGACTTGCAATGAAGCCCAGTATGTTAGCTGGAGCAGTAAGGGAAAGAAATAGCACTGAAATTTGGGAGTTCTTCCCAGAGAGAAGAGATACAACAACAGCACACAGGTACATCTACTTCTTGCTTCAGACATAAGCAGTGTTATATTCAAGCTTTTCCACCTTGCCCTGGGTTTTAATCCATTACATTAGTCAATCATGTCTTCAACTAATAATGATAGTCAATGGTATTAATATTTTACATATTGGGTTAGTTATGTGTTGAAGGATGTGGTCTTGCTGCTAATTTGCCTGTTAATATTTCACACAAAAACATTAAGATGAAACTGATATATGGATGACTTCATGTTAAGTTGCCGACATGATATTCCCTTAATGTTATCACTAATACACAATGATTCTTTTCATATAAGAGCCCTTAAAACAGTAAATGAGAAGTTTGATTTTTGTCTGATATGATTGTAGATGGTCCTCTCTTAATTCAAGTTGACTACAATAATGCATCAAGGGCCTTGACATGGTCAGCATTCACAAATGCACACTTAAGGCCAAGGGAATCTTAAGATTTATACTTAAACATAAACTTAAGGTGCACTCAGAGAGGTGAACAGGAGCCCATTTCACAAAGCTGTTACCGCTTTTCGACTTGTCATTCTATATTGAATGTTTAGAGTTTGGACAATATCTGTACTAAAGTTGCGACATGGCCTGGGACATATACAGATTCAGGGGCCTAGCTTGAACAGGACACAATCATGTTTCTTAAATGGTTAAAGAATAAAGTTTATCTTTTAAAATTTATCTCTCAAAGTAGTGGTAACCTTGGAGTTTCATTTGAGCGTGGTGATTTTCTTTTAGTTGTGAAAGTAATGCTATACAAATACTGACATTAGTTTACGAAGTAATTATTCGCTAAAACAGTAACAGAAGGTGGGACGGTATGAAAGGTTTTCAAGAGGATCACTGGTGTAGAAAATGTCCTGTCTTAAACCCTCAAGTTCTGCATGTAACTGCCATCCAAACAGTTTCGTTCAATTACTTTTCCTTCCATTTTCCCTCTCAAAACAGAAATAAATTCCACTATAAAATTATTCCGATCCCACTTATTTTGATGGTTTGTGAATGGACTCGAGGATTAACATGTGCAAATGGCAAAAGAAGCAATATGAAATAAATGGAAGATGTGACTTTAGGGCCATGATTCTCACCACGTGGGTATCTGTTCTATCTGCTTGTAAACCGACCAATCAACACGTACAACTGATGGCCGGTTGGCATTCACTTACATGTACTTTGTAGCGGGGTTCCGTTTCTGACGAACGCTAGTGGGTTCCAGCTCTGGTTGCCCGTCAGGTCTGAATTGTGATCAAATCATGCAACACATATTACTTGACTGCCAACATAGCCCCAGCCAGCTGCCCTAGACTCCTTATCCATCCCTCGGGATGTATACACCTTCAGACAAAAAGTAGTTACAAAAAAATAAGTTCCCTTCTTCAAAGTTTTTCTGAAGAAATGTCTAGGTATTTGAACTTAAATAGTTTTCTAAACCGATTCCTTGTTTCTTATAGAACAACAGCTGAATTGTTTAATTTCCTTAAAAAGTCGTCACACACAAATATGTTTCATTCCTTGAGTTTAATATCCCGCATAGTGAAAGGTTCAGAGAGTTTTGTGCAGGGTGGTTTAGTTCACAAAGATGTCTCTTGTCAGGCAAGAAGAGGTTCGCAAAGATCAGTCAGGGTCCCAGTAGCCAATCATCTTGAACCAGCATCTCCATGTCCCTTCACAATCTTAAAGCATTCTGTACTTATGTAATGGCAACCATATTTCTTCACAGAATGTTTCAAGCTTCAGTTATTCATATAACCAGACAAATGCCTTGTATACCACTATAAAATAACTGAAGGTTTCACTGTATGTAATTCCATTATGTAAGGTTGCCTTCTGTTCTTAAGCAAGTATGAAAGCTCCCAGACATATGTAATGCCTATGGATAGTTGTGTGGAAAACGGCAGCTGACAAGTAACCCTGATTTTCTTGCCTGTGCAGAGATATATGCATGGGGGCAGACAGTATGAGGGTTAACCTTGGCTGCAGGTGTGTGTCCTTACCAAAAGACTGCTGGATAACACGATCACTGTTGGTATTGATCAGTAAGTTGATCAGGAAGTTGCATTACATTATTTCTTCAAAGTTTCTGTTTCTGAAGCAAATGTCTGTATGGTGTTCTAAACGTCTTGCTAATAATGTTACCATAAATACAGAGACAATATTATGCCAATTCAAACACTGGTTACAGCTTGTGGCAATATAATTGCACATCTATTTTTAGTGGGGTCTTAACACATGCAAATAGGCCCAGGGTATACATCGTAACGAAATGGAGATACAAGATTGTGGATATTAAGGGAAACCGCAGAAGAAAATACAAATTTGAATCGGAATATGACAGAACTACTCTGATATGCCATCCCCATGCTGACAAAAACATTTCTCACAAAATGAGAGAATATGCATCACCCTGAGCTTATTGTTTGTTTATCCAGCATTCTTTGAGTAGAAACTCCCAGCAAATCATGCACCCTAGTCAAGGAAGGTTACCTCCTCCAAAAGTGCACTTTGTATTGGTGGAGAGATTAGTGATTCACAAGCAACTGGCCAAACTTCCATGCAACATAGTAACAAGATGGAACGACTAACTAACTTGGAAAGCCTTAACGCCCAGAACACAGTCACACCCACTCTAGCGGCTTGTCATGTAGGATAGGACACAGGTCAACATTACATTGTTTTAACCGACAGACCTATGCCAAAAGTCATACAGTGTGATCCTATTGTTACGAAGGGAAACCTGCAAAAGGTTATGTAAATGGTTAAATGGGGAGATCAAAGAAGCCATTACAAAACAGACAGGAGAATGGGTGGGGACCATGCCCGTGAAGTAATTCTTCCACCATTGGGACCTACCTTCTACTGAACTGTGATTTTATCCGGTTGAAGAAAGATCCCCTCGCACTTGAAGGACCCATTGCCGTTGTGTCCTGTGAATGTGTGGGCATTGCTCCTGGGCCGTTGTATGGGTTCACATATTGCCGCCTATCTTTTCCATGGAATGTGTTACGAGCATTCGTGCCTCGTTGCAAGTTGGGCTTGTTACCCCCTGACATAGCTAAGGACTTTCCAGGTGCTGTCCTGTCAAAAGGAAAACCCCTGTAAACCAATGAATGTGCGGACAGTTACAACACGCAGTGCACACATGCACACAGGACAAAGCAAACATGGGTAGATGGTACTACAGCAAACCCAGGCCACTGCCCGTACTACATACAGTGGTGAAAATACATTGGCACAAAACACACTAGCTCTATTATCTAAGTGCTATTTTCTCTACTATATGTGAAAACACGGACACTACAGAATGTGAATAAATCACTAGCATCAATACAATATAAAATGTAGGTGCTACTATGTGTCTCAAACAAAGGATGAGGTGACATTAGTACAATATCTACAACACATATTACATGATTGATTGATGGGCGGTGTCAGGAGTTTCACAGCTGATAAATTATCAATGTTCAGGCATTACAATCACAAGAGAAGAGTTTTTTTAACAGTCACAACAAATGACAAGATATAAAAGTAATTAAATTAGCAAGTGTGCATTGGTTGAGTGAAGTATATTCTGTCCACATCTCCTTCACATAACACAGCACTGATATTTACAAGATGTTACCATGACAACACTTTTGCAGATGTCAGTGTTGACAAACTGGCTGCTTCATATATCAAGTCTCTAGTCATCCCTGTCCTCATATAATGACTTGTTTGGCCGGGTCTATTTTAGATGACATCTACATCTACTACTAAAGCTAGCTCCCTGACTATACTGTTAGTGGGTTGGACCTAGGGTGTAACACTGTCAGGGCACAAACAACACAGGTTTACACAAGGGAATGAGTGAACAACTGGCAGCAGTCATATTTCACCAATATCAACCTTTATTACCATACAGACTATGGCAGGTGGAAAGATTCAGGGTACGGTTACACAATTCACATATAACTACTCTCACATCCTACTGTCCACATTAGTCATCTCGTTTGTTAGTAGGACCTTTATTAATCTGTATCTGAGTTAACAGATTGAGGTGGATGTACACCTGTGAACTGTATCAAGTTCCATATTATACCATGACGATCATTAATCGTGAAGGTTCTCGTGTAAGTATCCTGCCACCAACACTGGGAACATGCAGACAAGACAGAACGTAGTCTTACGTCGGCCGTAATGGATCATTATCACCGAGGGGAGGCAGGTCAGTAACCCGAGATGACTGAGAAATGCTGGCAGATTTCACATGACCCTTTGGGCGAGCAGAGGGAACATCAGGTGCCGGCGAGGTGGAGTTTGGAAGATGGCTGCAAAACAGAGGGTTAATCTTTCAGTTGCAGTTAGTTACGATCATGATATCAAGTGACTGCAAGGTAGTTAGTATATGTACAGGAAAACCACACATCTGCAGATTGCTTCAACACAGAAATTTGAAAATCATAGTTATATCTCTATAGTAATAGAGAGCAAAACAGCTGAGGAAGGGGAGTGTCATCCCCAATGATTCGTGGGTATGTATACACTATGTTCCTGAACCACCATGCATGCACATGGCCACTTTGTGGTGTAGCCACTATTTCAAGCCATCTAATCAAGCGACGAATTGGTTCCACCACATATGGGCGAATGTACACATGGGAGATCATGGAACAGTGTAATTAGTACACACATGAAATACTGTGTCAGAACCGCTACATAATGACCCACTATTTGCAAAAGAGCAAGATTATTCTTCATATCCCAACAAGAACTCAATCTGCAGATGATGCAATTTCCCAAACACACTCTGTTCACCCTCAGTCTTCACACCGAACATGGTCACAAACAAATCACACGGGACTGTACAAGGGGAGGTGGTTAGGGGGTGGAGGAAAGGGTGTAAATAAAACCAAACACTAAATAAGGAGTGTCCTAACCCTTAATAGAGAAAAGTAGCAAGGGTTAGTGCAATAGGACCATGCGTGGCGGTGAATAGACATTTTACCTTGACGTTGACTCAGCATCATTAGGCCTCTTCCTCCTTTGACTGGAAAAGTCAAAAAGATATGTCGGAACCAAGCATGCGTTCTACATAGATCTTCAGGTATCAGTCTATGCATGCTGAGAAATCATTCAGTAGCCCTTATACATTGGATATCATCAAGGTCTATGAAAACAGTCCATTTTGTTCATTATTCCCTGAGAATGGAGTCTGTTAGTTCTTGACATCTTAACATCATGCTGTGTACACAGTGGAAACCTAATCGGTTCAGTCACTAGTCCCCGTGATATGTACAGGATATACCTCCATTTCTGTGAGTCCTAGGTCATCCTTAGTATCCAGGGTGCTTTATCGGAGAAATATGTAAGAGTAATTTTCACACAAAAATTAGTTTCGGAAACACTGTCTTCTCTCATCACTAACTTGGCACAGGATGTTTCTCTCATCAGCTTAAAATTAACTACAAATCAATCTCTTTTGGGGGGAATCTGCTATTTTAAAGCACATTTACTTGCACATTTAGACCTTTAGATTTTTTCCTAGGAATCAAGACATTAAGTAGGGAATTTATCCCATTATAAGGTGTTCCAAGTTGTATCGAGTCTTTTGGCAACTAGACCATTTCCTGTGTCAAACACTACCTAGCTGAAAACTTGCCAAAGAATATTGTGATTCTTGACTCTGTAAGACAAAACTATTATACAACTTTAGTACCCTTAGCTCAAACAGAAGGATGGAATTATTTGCTTCCTAATCATCGCCTCCCATACTCCTGTGGTCAAGGGAAGGGTAGGGATCTATGAAAGGACACAAAAGGGGGTGTGGTGTTTCAAGTCAAGTGACTCAATGTGGGAAAAAAGTTAGGTTCATCTCAAACAGTGCTTGCTAGAACATTGCAAGTTGTGTGCATAACAGTGTTAGACTGACAAACTGTTTGTCTCCGATTTTGGATTCCTGCTGTTTCATACATAATGAACGGAACCTTCTGTCACAGCAGTGTGTCAAAGACAAACATTGTCCATGTTCAATAACTTACTCGGATCGTTTAAAGAGCTGAAGTTTTAAACATGCATGGAAAACGGCTTATCAGAAACATGCATCTTCATATGGCAGCATACGTAGTAATGAGAAAACAGGCAGAAATATTCATCTCATCCATGCCATTCTATGCTTGCTATATAAGATTACTACCTGCTCCTTGAAGGAAATGAAATGACTAGTTAACAGATAGAGCACGCCCACTATGACACAACACTTGTCACTTTTTGCACTGTCAGCAATATTCCAGCTACAGCAGTCACAGCTCACAAACTGGATGTTTAGAGCAATGCCCACAATGCCTGACATCAAGCTTGTCACGGAGCCTGGCTTTCATTTCTAGTCTCCTTTCACAAAAGCCAAGAAAGTACAGAGGACCAATTTTAGCCTCCGGCCATGTGTTGTATGGCAATCCACTCTATCAGGGTACACAACATGCTATCAACCAATTCACCATTATGTCAACCATCATGTGTGTTGTTATTCTGGGTAAGAGCCG
Organism: Haliotis laevigata; assembly: GCA_008038995.1. NCBI lineage: Eukaryota > Metazoa > Mollusca > Gastropoda > Lepetellida > Haliotidae > Haliotis > Haliotis laevigata. The sequence continues at coordinate 44,680 of VKKT01000893.1, forward strand.
GGTCTCCGTGTTACTTTCACGATTGGTTATCACATTAAATAAAAATGAAACTATAACTAATCATTAGTCTCTTTCAGGATAATGTCAAACTGAAATGACAGGTCATCATTGTTAAACACGACTATCCTTATGTTTCCTAACACAAACATGATGAGGGTCGATGTCTTGTCTTAACTGGAGCGAAACACATGCATGTAGTAACACCATAATGACAGGTAGAGCAATGGTGTCATTCGAAGATATCAGGTAGTGGGTAAAAGGAAAGGGCTACCCGGGGCTCAAGTCATGGACAGAAGACTGGACATGACATACCACAAGACGCTTGCACACTTCAACAGGACACCAGGACCAAATGTCCCAAACAACATGCTACTCAGATCATCATCATCATCATCATCATCAACAAAACCACTTCCTATTTCAAACCCTGTGATCACAACATACTGGATCAAAGGAATGAATGCATGGTGGTTTTGGTAGTGCTTCCTAGTGTGTAAGAACAACAATTAAACATGAAGTCAAAAGAAATTGGGATGGTTTGCTCACTTTGCAGCATATATATTTATTTAAACATTTTAAACATTAAGTGAAGAGAATAGTAACAATTTTAAGACAAGTCAGAAAATTGAATACTACACACCACTACATATATTTAATCTGAGATGCAGCAAAATTAATCACTTATGTTAGTTTTCCTCAGTTCAAAGATCATTCACAGCATTTTCAAATTCACATTTTTTAAGTTTCCAGTCAATGTAAATCTGGAAGGTTAAAAAAACCCTCGATATACACAAAACTTTAAAACCCACCATGCATCATCAACTCAACAGGGATTTTGGCCAATCCCAACTCCATACTTACTGCTAGTCAGATTACTCAACTACACTCATATCAGGTGACGATGATAGTCATAGTTAGAGGTCAATGGATCACTCACCTGCGGATGTCTTGCCCATTTGTTGCTTTTGTCTTGACAGGTGTGTTGTCACCTGGGCTAAAGGTGCTCCGACGCGGAATGCTCGGGTTTTGGGAAATGACGCTGTTCTTGGGTGTAGATGTACTGGAAGTGTGGGGAGTTTTCCTTGGCACTGTTGCACGACCTGGGCTTGGAGCAGCTATCTGGAGACGCCAACAAAATGATTCAATCTGGCTACCTCATACCTAATGGTTCTCACACTGTTATTATTGAGAAACGTCTTGGCAACAAAAACAAGTTTATTATCAACAATAGTTTGTTAAATCCTGCAGTCAGCAATATTCCAGCTGTATGACAGTTACTATAAATAATTAGGTCTGGACTACACAAACCAGGTTTGTAGGAGACGAAACACTGACTGAACGTAACACTTCAAAGGGTTACTACAATTAATTGAGGACTGATAATTCAAACAGACATTTGTTCACACAGCCTAATCTAATGCTTGGATAATGATCTAGAATTACAAAAAATAATCAATTTAGCAGTATTTGCATTAAAGAAACAAGATTAATTTTCACCTCGTGGTTTGAGATGCTGGAATGCGGACAACCTACCTTGGGCGACTCGACTGTCACAGAGCCACCGGATGGTGTTTTCATCCTGGCTGTTAATGTGCTTTCTTTTGTCGTTGACGAGGTGTGATCCACTGTGTTCTGACGACGAGACGAAGATGTAGATTGTGCTGCAGATGTGGTGCCTGCAAGAGTTGTTGAATACATGCAATACTGATACCAGTCACAAGTAGGATAGTAAACAGTGAGGAGAGAGAGAGAGAGAGAAGATATAGACTATGTCAGAGAACTTCACTTACTTTGTAAGGACGAACATATTAAATGTATTCCAATTTTGTTTGAAATTTATTATCATATATTACATATACTACTCACACTTTGCTAAAGATAACAAAAATTTGCAACTTCACTTAAATGTAGATTAATAATTTGAAATTGTGTCCATTTAAAACGGGATAAATAATGATATGGTAACATCTTTAACAGCCACTTTAAGCTAACCGTATGCACTTGATACAAGAGTAACCATCAAAATGGTTTTCATGGCACCAATCAACCATTTTGCAAATCATGGAATGAGTCATTGACGAGTACACAACACCTGTCAATAGCAGGTATGGGATCCACAAGATCCAATGACATACTCAAACCTAGGCTCCATGCTTACAATAAGCTTAGATATTTAAACCAAATGTGACGCCACATCATAGTTTTCTGTTTAATCAATGATTCGATCATTAGCAAATTGTGAATAGTGTATTATTTTATGTCTTTAAAACTGTTCAGTAATCCAATAAGAATTCTTTGAAAAGATAAATCAGAATTATTTTTTTTAAATGCACTGGCTAATATACAGTTTCTTCCAAACACATGCTATCCTGCACGTTCACAGATGCAAAGCATTCAGAGGTTGGCGTAATGGAATACAACCTTGTCTTCTTAAAAAGGTATATTATAATATCAGTCTAACATATTTAACGCTTAATGAAAGACTTGGTCGTCACGACTGGCTGATGTGATGTAATACTTTAACTCCCTCACTCACAACATGCTCAAGACTCTATTGTAAGAATAGTAGTGTGTGTGTTCATTATTCATAAGAATAGAAAATTCTGTTCACCTGATTCCTAAAGAAAATGTACTTGCAACACCAAAGAACATGCCCAAACACCACTATCACTATAATCAACTGACAGTGCTTGCATTCACATCATCAATGAAAAGGTCACAGGACAAAGTCTACATATTCATTACGGGAAACGATATTCAAGAAGTATTAGACTATGACAATAAAACTGTGAAAGTAAAGAAATTTAAAAAAAAATACAAACCCAGAACATTATATTTTGGAATAGTGAGCAAATGAAATTATAAACAAAGAAAATTGAAATAACGAAAATTGAAAATAAACAATAAATAAAAAGTTACTTATGAGAAAAAGGAGGCTATCTGCTATCAAAACAGGTGAAACCTGAAGCACCAGTTTAAAATCATAGTCCAATGCTGAGACAGGGACAGTGCGGAGTGAAAAAGGGTGGAAAAATCACGGAACACCAACGTTTGTTACTACCGTTGTTCTCGCCGCCATGACTAAACCGCCGACTCTTCTGCCCGGTGCTGCCACTGGTTGCTGATTGACTGCGTGTAACCTTGTTTGGTGATTGGCTATTCGTGCTATTCTCCCCGTGTGGCCGATTTGGTGTCACTGGTATCCGACCTAACGACAAGTTGCTTCCTGACCTATCACTGCCCTCCAACTGCAATCAGAGAACAAGATCAAACAGTGAAGCATTGGACAAAGTATTTGCTAGTGTGATGGAAAAGTTGAGGTAAAATCTGTTTCACCCAATACAGCTAATTTCTGTCTGTATGCTTATTGCAGAACACCACTCTCATAAATATTCCAGCTGAAGGAAGGTGGCCTCTAAACATTCATACCAGGACCAGCCAGTGATTGATATAATGACCAACAAGCAACATCATCCACAACCATTATCAATCAAGTCACAGAATGTAACCACCCAATCCATTAAGTCATCATTTGCAACAATCAAAGGCTTCTGCAGACATGTTCTGAACCAAACCCTTGAGTGGATGCAACCTGTTTAAATATTTGCAGAAAATTTTGAGGGTGGGAGACTTTGGTCAATTGCAGCATACCATCATGTTGGCCCTTTGGTATCAAATCAAGGGGTCAAGCGAAGGGTTACCAACATAAAAGTAATTCTGGAACTAGTGGTGTTCGATTATAATCGATAATCGTTCACCAAAAGTCCTCCGATAGTCTATAGAGGACTTGGTTTCCGATTCCCAACGCTATCCGGAACTACTCACGTCTGACGTCCTGCGTCCCAGCAAGAGGTATGATGCCTGAATATCATCATACTTCTGTAGCCGTAATGACTCCTCTATGTCTTTCCTGTTGTAGCCCATGTTCACCATGATTTCTGAAACAAGAACCACACAACTATACTACATTTGAACCATACTTCTGTGCAGCAAGCAATTTAAAGACAACTTCAGTACTTAGTTTCTCAGGGAGTAAACTGTTTGTAATGATGTATAACAACACAGGAACCTGTTACTAGAACACTAAAGACACTAAAGAATCAAGTGAATTCTTAAGTCATCATTTAGACTCAAAAACAAAATACTGTTTAATCCGTTACACTTGTACAAGAGTGTGTGCACACAATGAAACCAGAAACATTTACAAAAATTCTTAAAAATAACCTTGCCCACAGAAACAAAACAAACAGGCATTATCAGGCAAGATAGAGGATGAATAATGACTAGCGTGATGATGGATCAATGATGTCACTATGAAATGTATGTTGCTCAAAAGAATTTCAAGAACACCCAATTCTTTCATATTACTGTAGTCATAGCATGAAATATAAACTTAAGTAATATGAAAGAATCAGGAGTTCTTGAAATTCTCTTGGGTCATACATGTTCTGAACAGGTGCTTGCTGCTAATACTAGTAATTCATTGACTATAATTTCCATCAGGGATGTTTTATGAAATAGATTTGGCTCAACGTAACAGACATATTTCAAACAAATTTCCATCGTACTGTCCATATTTTCTATTATTTACTTAAACACCACCAAGAAAATATCATTTTCAGAAATTTAACTGTTTTCAGAGATTTAGTCTTTCATGTGAATCATCTAATAACAATAGACAAATGAAAATTCTTTACAGACTTGTATCACCAGATGTTTCAAAAGAAATGTGAGCTGCAAAAACCTATTCATAAGAGTAGAAAGGTTTGTTTCAATATCCAAAACCAAGTTTACAATTCACAACTGGCACACACAGTGAGGACAAAAAGAAAATACACTTCAGGAATTATGTGCTAAGGGTTTAACACAAGAATATAAGGACTGCAATATATATCACACTTGGGGCCATTAGTCTATTGAAAGTCTACTGTGAGTTAGAATAGATCAAGTGTTATGACTGCTTTGTAAGATGGGGATGATGATGATGATGATGATGATGATGTTGTTTGGATGGATAGTGGTGTTATCCACGTTCTCTACATCAGCCATTCTACCTTCACTTCAGCTATACATTCCTTGCCACTTGCGAAAATACAGCATGTTTACTTCTCAACTAAATGAATAGCCAATCTTCTAACCTTAAAAAATTCAACATTCCTAATTCATACTTTTGAATTTGCAGTACTGAGCACTGATACCAAAAATAAAAAAAACTTTCTTCAACTCATTACTTTTCAAACAGTGATTAGCTTTCAAACTGAGAAAAGACTCTTAAAACACTTGTAGAAAAAAATCTTTGTCAGAATGGTGTTCTGAAGTCAAGGTCATTTGCCTGAAATCACACCTAATTTCAAAAGTTGACAAAAACAAGCTGGATCAGTCAACATGATTAAAAATGAATTTAAATTGATGGGTTAGAATAATATATCTGGATGAAATGTTAATTTTTCAATACTGTGCACTACAGTGATCTATATATTGAGAAGAAAACAAAGCAGCAAGGCGGAATATTCAAGGGCATGAAACAAGGATTCCACAAATAGGGTACCACCTACAGGTGGAAAAAATATCACCATGAATATACAAAACACATGCAACAACAACAAAATTGTTCCGAAATATACAAATAACGTGCAACAGTTGGAAACAGATGAGAATAAGGTGCCATATTGTTGAGATAGTGTGCATAAGTAAATTTAGCCTAGAAACTGTCTATGTGTGATCTTACATATTTTGAAATATATTGCTGTCACAAATGTAACAAATATTTCTTGATATGCATTCGCACATTTTTTAAATTAATTTTGTGGAAGAGAAGTCAAGAGAATCCTTGTTTGTGTTTCCCCACACAGTGCTAGGCAGAGGTAGCTGCAGCATTGCCATCTTGTCAAACAATAATTGCGCTTGAAAAAATACATCTATTTAGTGTTCAAGTTTCAATCATGGGGACGAAAATATTTTCAGGAAGTATGCCAAAGCTTTTACTTTAATTTTCATCCTTCGGACTTGTAATGCATATGGAGAAATTAGGCATTGATTACAATGAGAGACTTGAACTAAATAGACTCATTTTTCAGCTTTATCAATGATTTGACAAGACCCTAAAGACATAGACACATTTACCTATCCGCTCAGGATCAAGCTGATCCTTTGACGGCTCTTGGTAAGGTTTTAGTTCTCTATCTTCAAAACCAATATTCATCCAGCGGTCTTTCATAATACTCTGATCAAAAAATAAATCATGTTGTGTTTCATTCAAAGCAATACACGTACGGTGTGTTTGACTTGGAAATAGAAGGACATGTGCATATTCGCTGCCATGCTGATGAGGTAACACAGATATAGCATGTATAGCCGCTGCGGATATAACACAGATATCGCATGTATAGCCACTGAGTGGGATAAAACACAGATATCACATGTGTATCCGCTATAGGAATAAATGTGACAGCCAAAATAAGCAATATTTGTGTGTTCAAGCATAGATATGCTTTTAAATGCAAACATGTTGCCAACAAGTATACACACAAATGGGTTCGAAATACAACAGTAAAATAGGATTAGCTAGTTTCATGCAAATTTTTAATTGGAACTTATTCTTCCATCCAGAAATATTGTGTCCCCAACACCCCTGACATGCTCCATGCAGCAGTCCCTCCATTTCCAGACCTCCAACAACACTAGTGTGACAACACAGAACTAGCTAACAGCCATGTCCTTGGCTTCATACCTATTCGTACAGGATCGTTAAAATCTTGTGGAGGCTCAATATAAGGTTTAAGTTCATCATCCTCGTAACCTATATTCATCCATCGGTCTTTCATTATGGTCTGTTGCACAAAGGGAAGAAGAGCAAACACATACATGATTAATTGGTCCAAATTAGATCGCTATGGCCACAGTTGAATGTCAATCCGTGTATACAGTTTCAAATCTCAATTCATGCTGAAATCAAATTTCTTATGTTCATGGCAATAAATGCATGAAAAGGAATGTTTCGACAAGAAGTCTGGACATAATGTACGAAAGTTAACATTTGAAATGAGTGACCGAACACGGGTGTTGTGCCAGTCAGCAATATTACATCTACATTGTGGCAGATTGTAAAGTACAAACCAGTGGTCAATAATGCGAGCAACAATCAACACAAGGGATGTTGTTTTTTTTTAAAAACTTTGCAAACCTTGCGGCAATATCGTAGCAACTCCAAAAAGATCAGACAGGTCAAGATACAGTCTGGTAACCACATGGGCGAGTACAGGTTTACACTTCTTTGTGCAGTCTTTCAGCAACAACACAGTGGGTAATATCCAGAAATTGGCTTCAAACATTGAGCCATGCGTGAGGAACAAGGAGCCTTATTCACCAGTCACTGGTACCAGCCGATCAAAATTTAGATACCTTAAATTGTAGTCAACAGACTGGCAACTGTCCATAATTCTTGAAAATTCAGATAATGCCTTCTTAATACATTTACAGATGTTGAAATTTTGAATCTGTCATAGCACAAAATAACACAATTGTTTACATTATTAATTCCTTGACTCACCTCTAAACTGGCCCTTTTTAATGGATTTAAAACTAAAAACTTCTTCAGTAGATTCTCACAGTCTGTTGACATATAGAATGGTATTCTATACTTCCCTCTCAAAACCCGTTCTCGTAGCTCCTGCAAATACAACATCATCATTAATATCCCCTAACTTCCAGGTGCAATCATTCAAAAGTTTTAAGCATTTGGCAATCATTTGAACAAGTTCACAGACAAGAATTTCATTGCCAAAATATTCATTAGTATTTATTGTTTTGTTCAAATACTCCATACAATTTTGGTTATTTGCCACAGAAAGAAATAACTAAAACTCAAAAATTCAATTCCTGAGCATGACCCACAAAACTATCTTAGACTTATCAGAACCATGGCTTGTTCTACAAAATGACCTTAACCCTAAGATACTGATGCAAATTAACATGACATGTCCTCTAGTCTAAGTAGTGATAAAATAAAGGGTCACTTCTGTCATCAGGATAACCTTAGCACCCTACAGACAGACTTTAAGACAAATATTTGTCAAGGTGAGGCGAAATGGGGTTTAACGTTCATGCCGCAGTTAAGCATGTATAGCCACTCACTCAGACACTTTATACTTCAACATTGTTCATCTGAACTCACAGACAGAGAATAACAAAGCCTTTACAACAGGTGAGGTAAGTGAAATGGGGTTTAAATTCACACTTGAGAATATTTCGCTCATATGACGACGTGCATGCGTGTGTATGTGTGGCTGCCTGTACTAGCCCCGACTTCAGCTGGTTCTATGGGGCTAGCTCACTGAGATAACATGCCGTAGGCATGACTCCAAGCCGATCAGACCTTGTTGTACCCATTATTGCCGAGCGCCAATCAGGCACCAACAAATATCATATTTTAATGTCTTTTGGTATGACATGGTTTGGGATCAAACCTGTGACCTTCCGCTCTAACCACTATAACACGGAGGTGGTCAAGATTTGTCAAGAGCATCCCTGGTAAGATGACTGACATCTTACTATAACACAGACATGACCGTTCATCCTTGAAATTGAAGCTAGCCTACTTAGCTACTAAATTTGTGTCGAGTATACAAATAGAATGATGGTAGTCCTCACTGACCATATAGCATTTAAAGGTTATACATTTAAACAGTTCTCAATGCAGAAAATCTTAACACAGTAAACCTCTGTGTCCTGTTCAAGCACAATGGTCCTCTTAACTAGTCACAAACAATACTGAGCCTGCAGTGTAAGTGCTTGTTTCCTTTGACTTACAACTGTTTGTCAATAGCACTTACTTTTAAATTCTGTCCGTCAAATGGCAAGGAGCCACTGACCAGTGTATATAATATGACACCTAAACTCCACACATCAACCTCTGGTCCATCATACTTTTTCCCTGTAAAAACAAAAAGTCAAAAGTCAATGAAATAACGCCAGTGGCACAGAAATTCTATGAAAAATACTGTCTAATGTCCAATCAAGCAATACAAATGTAAATATGTATACCAAAGCCATGACAGATTAACTGGATCTTGTGTTCTTTAACTTCTCTAAAACAGGGGGCGGCGGGGGTAGCCTAGTGGTTCAAGCGTTGGCTYGTCACGCCGAAGACCAGGGTTCGATTCCCCACATGGGCACAATGTGTTAAGCCCATTTCTGGCGTCCGCCGCCGTGATATTGCTGGAATATTGCTAAAAGCTGTGTAAAACTGAACTCAGTCAGTCAGTCTCTAAAACAGCCATGGCCATGACAGATTAACCCATTCAACACCGCAGGCCGAATAATCGGCCACAACGTTATGAGTCCCCAGACAC